>WOUH02000009.1:9150581-9166309 GCA_009936405.2 Stevia rebaudiana
CAAGCTAGATAATATATCAAGAAAAGAAGAAATGAGGAGGGTTGAACCACCAAGATCTTCACTTGAAATCTTCAAGAGAATACTTCACTTTTGGCTCCAAGAACTTCAAGTATATAGCAAATCTTCAAGAGAATCCATGAAAAAGAGTTTCCATTGTTGTTGGTTAAGATCAAAGAAGGTTTTATGCTTGTATTTGATGAAGAACAAGGAAGAAAATCAAAAGGTGGTGGGGTGTTGTGTTTCGGCCGAGAAAGAGGAGAGAGGAGGGGAGGAGAGAGGTGAGGTGAATTGTGATGGATGGGAAGGTGTGGAATGGTTGAGTGGGTGGGTAGTTTAAGTAAAGAAAGATCTTGGTTGAATGAGCATGGGCATGGAGTTGTTTAATAGATTTTGTTTGACTTTGTGGATCATGCTAGTGACCACATGCTAGTAACCATTCTAGTAACCATGCTAGTAATCTTAGAGTTTACTAGCATATGTTGCATGGATCTTTTAATGTGTCATGGATTGCTACCTTGAATTATTTAATGTGTTACATAAATGTAACATGTAACACGTGATTGATTCTTTGTGTAATGCATTGTGTTGTTGGTTATTTGATTCCATAAATTCACACATTTATTTATATATGTTTTGATTTATGGATTGAATTGATTATCGTTGTTGTTTCTAGATTGCGTTTACGGATATTCGACATCACATTTTCTGTACACGTTTTACTTATATATTTATATACATAAGCATTTCGGTATACAATTCGAGTACATGAAATAATACGCATAAAAGTACGTATAATGGAGTCGGAGTTTAGTTACCGGAAATTGCGTGTTGTCACAATTAGTCACATCCTTCAAGGAGTCTTGATTCACCTTGCTAAAGATTATCTAGCATCCATGGAGTCACAATTTAAGGGAACATCAAAATCGCATGCTTGTACCCTTATCATGAAACTACTAAATATGAAGTATGATGGGAGAACCAACATTCGAGAGCACATCCTAACTTTGAATGACATTGCCTGAAAACTAAAGGGTCTTGAATTTCCCATTGGCGATGACTTCTTAATCCTCTTCATTGTGAACTCTCTTCGTGCATATTTTAAGAGATTTATGGTCAACAATAACACCAATAAAGATAAATGGGAAATAAATGAGTTGATTGCTATGTGTTCTCATGAGGCAGAGCGTCATAAGATGGACAAACCTGATGTTGCTTACCTTACTACTACTGGTTCTAAGAAAAGGAAAGGAAACTTTCCAAAAAAGGGAGTTTCTAAAGTCCCCAAATCAAATGCAAGTACTTCTACTAGCTCTAATAACTTCAAAGGAAAGCTATTCTGCAGGTTCTATCGCAAGGCAGGACATGGACTGCCAATGCTTCAAGGAGTGGCTAGAAAAGAAAAGTAATTATCTCTTTAATATAATTTAGTCCTTTAATTTGAATGTTCCAACTAACACATGGTGGTTTGATTCTGGTTCTATGGTTCACGTAACCAATTCTATGCAGGGATTTCTTACGATCAAGGAACAATAACTAGGATTAAACTTTTTGAACTTTTTGATACCTTATATATTCCTACAATAACTAGGATTCTTGTATCAGGAACAAAGTTAGACATGGTTGGTTTTGATATTTCTCATAGGCGTGAAAAACTTTCTATTTATTTAAATTCCCAAGTTGTTGGTACTAGTTTTTTTAATGATCGCTTGTATAAACTAGAACTTGATGATAATTTTGCTAATTATTTGTTATCATATAATATTGAGGAAAATTTAACAAAGACTAAACAAAAACGAAGAACGGACACGACTTTTTTCTTTCACCCTATGACCTTTGTTTTGTTGGAATCGACCATCCCTTTCTTGACCACCCTAGCGATCTCTACCCGGGCCACGCCACGACTTGAATTTCCTTGACCATCTCGTCCACAATGCTCGCATAACGCGTCGTTTTCATTTTCATTCCCATCATGCTTTGAAAGAAAATATTAACTTACCATGTGAGTCTCCCTCTTGCTCGGGTTCCTTGATTCGTTCATCGTAAGCCTTCAATATCCCCCGCAACTTCATGGAACTTCATTTCATCTAATTCGAAACACTGCTCAATCGATGCTACAATTTGAATCAATGATCTAGGCCATGAATCTAATACTCTTCTCACCAATTGCCCCTCTTCAAATGTGGTTCCAAGGTTTTTAGCCTTTGACACCAAACCGCTCAGTTTACCCACGAATCCATCAAATGAAACACCCTCCATCTTCAGGTTTTCAAACTCCCTTCTCAAAGTTGTTGTTCTTACCTGATCCACCCTCGGAACCTTGTTTTCCAAGCATCACATACTTGCTTAGTTTTGGTGTAACCCGTTAACTGTATCATGAGGTCTTTGGGTATAGCTTGAAACAAGAACGTGAGTGCCATCTTGGAGTTTTTGAGAACCCGGCCATCTCTCGTGTAGGTACAGTCACGACATTTTCAACTATTCTCTCAGTCATTAATTTACAGAAAATTTTCTATCCTTGATTAGATTCTTCCCTGATAGATTATGTACCCACTGCCATCATACCCAACACAACAAACCATTGCTGCTACGTCTCCTTGGTTGCTAAATGAATCCTTCAGCCCCTACTGATGTCGTTTGATTGCATCCAAATTTGTTCGTTTGCTTCTGTCGTACAACCATGTCCTCGGCTAACAAAAAGACTTGACTACTACTTTTTGTTTCTACTGAACTATTGTTAACTGTCCCGTACGAAAAATTGTTAGACTACTCACTACCTGTTGATGTACTCATTTGAGACTTTGATTGAGCCTAGGATCTAATTCCAACTGGACATACAATTACTCTTCAATAATGAAGAAAAAACACACAAGAACACCGTCTATTTCATTAAGATATGATTGACGAAAACGTAAACTATAATTAGACCTTACCTTTATTTATAGTATCATAAACTTAGTGATGAAGTTACGGACTCAAAAATAGAAACAAACTTCCTTATTTATTGTAATCCCTTGCACTTGTGCTCGAAGGTAAATACCAAACTCTAATCCTTTATCCCTGTACCATATTTTGTTAGTTTTTTTTCTGTGGTATAACAGTTTTCTATTGCCATTTAAAATCAATAAATAAATAGAAATTGATGGGCTAATACAATCCCCAATTAAAAATATCCATTCCGACTCAAATCTACGTCCAAGTGACTGCCCGTCGGTTCCTCTCCTTACCTTTAATACCTTTATCATTAAATATTTCTTGACCTAACAAACATATACGTTTCATGCACAACTAGGCAACTAGCTTTTGTGTTGCAAGTTGTAACGCTGTTTTAAAAAAAGGCAACTAGCTTTTGTATCTTTATTTAACAATGTTTGGAGCCACCACCAATATTCGAGTTAACATTTTAACACATGAGGTCAACGTACACCATCAAGGAGGAAAACCCACTTCTATGAAAAAAAAACCTCTGACTTAACATAAAACTACGTCTCATGTGAAATTTGAATCCAATAACTCCTCATATTAGTTAGGTCATATTTAACTTACCATAATCACTTAAGCTAGCGATTATTGGTAACTAGCTTTTGTATGATTTCAAAATGCTAGCTACCTCTTTTGCCATAATACAAAAAAGTTTGTAAAAAAAGGCGAACAAACAACCAAAATACAGACAACTTTGGGTTAAGAAAATACAAAATACCATAAAAAAATTACTTCTTATACTTTCAGGATTATTTTATTATAAAAGTTTCTCAACAATAATTTTTTTTATCTCTAAACAAGTTCCAGATTTTTTTAACAGGTTAATTTTGAATGTAATTATTAAAAAAATAAAATAACATTTTGTATTGGTTGTTTCGCTCACATTTACACTTTTTCCTTACATTGCTCGTTTAAACTATGAAACCTTGACTCCTTGAGCTCGGCTCAGTTAAATTACAAAGCTAAAGCTCGAGTTTGAGCTCATTTACTAAACAAGCTTCAATCATGTATCAGAACTATAACTAATGTGTGTAAGCAAGTTGAGCTCGAGCCAAGCCCAAAGTTAAAAAACTACTCGTGAGCTTGAGCTCTTGTAAGTTAACGAACAACTTAAGGAAAAAACACACAAACAATGGTACAAAGTTGTATTACAATTAATTTAAACAATTTTGTTTGAATCATATTATGTTAAAAAAGTTGGACTTTTGTGAAAAGAAAACAAAAAACATGTTTTTTTTTTAATATTTTTTTAACGGAGGAGGATCTCACGTGTTAACATACCATGTTCGAGGCTATGTCTAAGGTCGACTCCTCGACCGCCGTGAGACGGGACCCCCTGATGCGTTGGAACCGGATGGAATCCGTAAACCCTCGTCCCCTGTCGGGTTCAAACACGGGATTAAAGCCCTGATTCGACCATTCACTCAGATGTCTTTCAAACTGGTGAGAAAGAATTGAATCCGCGTCTCCACTATGTAGGGCATACCTCTTACCACTCAACCAAATCTCTCAAGACCTTTTTTTATATGAAAAACATTACATAAATATGTTGGTCTTTTATGGTATTTATAGTCGAAAAATAAGTTATTACGGTGAATTAACCTTTCCATGTTATTTTTTTTTTTTTTTTGCAATGGACATTTAGTTTTACAAAATTTTGTCAATCACTAGATTGCATTGAAAATCACTAGCAAATGGATGCTATTTTTTACACACGCCGTATTAGAGGGAAGGGGCGGTTCATGTTAGGATTTTCAGTTTCATCGGGTGTTCGGCAACGCAACACCCATAGTTCAAGCTTTCGGTTCAGGTTATCGGGTGAAACTACCCGATGGATGCCAAATAAATGCGTGTTGTTTTTGTAAATTTTATGAGTAAAAATGTTTAAGATAGTTTGACTTGTATTACAAATGATTTGAGCTGTTTTCAATAATTTAAACTAATAATAAAGATGTGATATGATCTTATTATTATAAGTAAAAGTTTTTGTGTTCTTTCGCTACTTTGCTAGTGCCCTTATTCATAGATTTGTTTAAGTTATTGACTTATTTCGGGTTAAATGTAAAATTTGGTAAATTCGGGTTGAATGTAAAACTAATTTGAAGTTATAACTTTCAGCGTTGGTGGGTAAGTTGGTGAAAGGGACCCACAGAAACGGGGTTGGTGAGGGGTCCACATCACAAGAGTTGGTGGTTTCTCTCTGTACAACGCGTACCCTTTTCCCACCTATAAATTCACCCCCCATACTCGTAACCAAATCGTCTCGCCTATCATTCGCATCAATTTCTGGATCTGAAGATTTGATACCTTTCTTCCCACCCAAATCAAGGTACCAACAATTTAATCAACTTACGTCTGATTATACTTCATTCTGCTCACATTTCTCGATTCAGATCTGTTTAATTTGTACACTTTTTCCGTAGATCTGAGTTATGCGATTCGATCTGTTGTTTTCAACCTTTAAATCTATTCAGTAGCTGATAAATAAGTCACCTATGAGTGTGTTGGCATTGATTTAACGATATTCTGTACACTTGATTAAGAAAATTCTGAAACTTTTACTGCTAGATGACAGATCTTGTAGTTAATGTCTAACTTCTTCATGTTCCTTGCGAGTTAAAGTCAACGTTATCTTAAATTAGCCGGCGAGAATCAAAAAGTTAGAATTACGCCAGATCTGTGTAGTTTTTGGTATTGATGACGTCAAAGTCAACATTATAGATTTTCAGTGCTGATTTTTTGTCGTCAATGTTTTCTGATAAAAAATTGAATACACATTAAATCGAGAAACCTTTTTTTAACCAGATTATGTAGATTGATTTCCATTGTTGTCTTTACTTTATGCTTAATGTAACATAGAATTGTTGTTCTTTTAGCTCCTTAACCCCATTAGTGAACATAATAAGTTTTTGACCCGTTAATGAGCAGCATATGAACCATATTTATTAGATGTAGCTTTTGATCATGAGATATGGGTAAAAGTAAAATATATTCCTTATCTGGAATCTGTGAAACCAAAGCCCCTTTAGATTTGTGAATTCGATTCTCATTCTAGTGGAGCAAATGTTCTAGATTCCATCACCTCAATCTGCACAATGGAACTCTAACACTGTCATTCACATTTTTAGTTTTGTACTATGTTCTATTCGTATTACTAAATCAAAGAAACCATATATTTGTTACTTGTGAGTCATTTGCTTACTATTTTTCTTACTCAAAATTGTTGTTTCAGATAAGAGATGGAGACCTTCCTATTCACATCCGAGTCAGTCAACGAAGGACACCCCGACAAACTCTGTGATCAAGTGTCAGATGCCATCCTTGACGCGTGCTTAGAACAAGACCCTGACAGCAAGGTTGCATGTGAAACCTGCACCAAGACCAACATGGTCATGGTTTTTGGTGAGATCACCACCAAGGCTAATGTTGACTATGAGAAAATAGTCCGTGACACTTGCAGAGAAATTGGATTCACATCCGCTGATGTCGGTCTTGATGCTGACAAATGTAAGGTTTTGGTCAACATCGAGCAACAAAGCCCCGATATTGCACAAGGTGTTCACGGACATCTCACCAAGAAACCAGAGGAAATCGGTGCTGGTGACCAAGGTCACATGTTCGGTTACGCCACTGATGAAACACCCGAGCTAATGCCTTTGACTCACGTTCTCGCAACCAAGCTTGGTGCGAAGCTAACCGAAGTGAGAAAGAACGGAACTTGCGCATGGCTCAGACCAGACGGTAAGACCCAAGTGACCGTTGAGTACCGCAACGACAACGGTGCGATGGTCCCAATCAGGGTTCACACCGTTCTCATCTCCACTCAACATGATGAGACTGTGACCAACGACGAAATCGCTGCTGATCTTAAAGAGCATGTGATCAAGCCAGTGATCCCATCTCAGTACCTTGACGAGAACACTATCTTTCACTTGAACCCATCTGGTCGGTTTGTGATCGGTGGACCACACGGTGATGCCGGTCTGACCGGCAGGAAGATTATTATCGACACGTATGGTGGTTGGGGTGCTCATGGTGGTGGTGCATTCTCCGGGAAAGATCCAACTAAAGTTGACCGCAGTGGTGCTTACATTGTCAGGCAAGCAGCAAAGAGCATTGTGGCTGCAGGACTTGCACGCAGGTGCATCGTTCAGGTGTCGTACGCGATTGGTGTTGCTGAACCACTTTCGGTTTTCGTTGACACCTACAAGACTGGAACCATTCCTGATAAGGACATTCTTGCCCTTATTAAGGAGAACTTTGACTTTAGACCAGGTATGATGGCTATCAATCTTGACCTCAAAAGAGGTGGCAACTTCAGGTACCAGAAGACCGCGGCTTACGGTCATTTTGGTCGCGATGATCCCGACTTCACTTGGGAGACCGTTAAGGCGTTGAAGCCGAAAGCTTGAATGTAAAAGTTTCATGAGAATGATTTTTATGCCTTCTTAAGCCGGTTGATGGAGAATAAATAAGCTTTCATTAAAGAGCCATAAGGGGGACAACATTTGAGAAACATACGTAGGATTTATTACAAGCTTTTGATTGGTGGGTGGAATGTCGTGTTTGTTTGTTTGTGTTTTTTTTTTTTTTTTTTTGTATTTTCTTATATTTTTCAGTGTTTTGATGGAGATACCTATATGTTATATGTACTCTTTGAACAAATTTTATCTACTCAAGTTTTTGAATTGTTAGCTTGCTATCCGTTTGGTTGAAGCTGCATTATGCAATTAACAGTTCATTTATAGCTATTTGTTGAGGTGTATTTATTTGCATAAATTATGGCATTAAGCAGTCTTAAAAGAAACGGAATCACCATTTCCATCTCATCATGGAAAATTCTTATCTTTTCCATAGTTGTAACAACGCGATTGCTTCATCATACAGTATTTGCTGTTTTGAATTTGAACAAAAAATCTATCAAAGTAGATTAAGTATCATAGGATAATAGGCTTCATCTATTCTTTTAACCATGCACATCCAGTAATTAAGATGAATCTTATCTTTAGTTTATAGAGCCAATGAACTACATTATTAAACGTGATTGGATTTGGTTAAATGTTTCAAGGAAGGATTTCATTTAACCAACCTTTTGCTTTCTCACTTAAACATGAATCGAACAGTTGTATGTTACATCATCTAGTATGTAGAATACTTCTCATGATCATCTCAGTATCTCACAATACATATCAACATGTTTAACTGGTAACACATGTATCTTTGCAGAGACCATTGATAATGTAATTAATGTTTAAGACTCCACATTTACAATAAAGTAAATGCTGCCCGCAACCCCGTTTTGAATTGCAAAACCAATCTTAGAAAAAACAAAGTTTTGGTTCTTAGAATCTTAATGTAATTACAAATTTGTCTTCTATTGCAATTCTTTGACATAATACAAGAATCTTTTTTGACGTTTACAACTTTAAAAAATAATTGTTCAACTTTGTTAAAGTACAAGAGTATTAAATTAAGATACAACATAGAGGTGCGTTTTGAGTGGGCAAAAACTAAGAGATATTCGTGCTTAATAATGTTCAAAATAATATTTCTTTTAACTGCCAATTAGCATCGAAAGTATCATCTCCCTATTAAAAAACCCAAGAACTTCGTGGTGGATTCTATGGAGGCAATTTTGATGACTTCATGGTGGATTCTATGGATGTATAGGAACGGGATATGTTCATTAGACTTGAATCTATAATTTTTCAATTAGAGAGACCAAAAATGAAATCTAGATAAACCCCAAGGACCATCAATGTAATTAATTCTTTTAAGTTGTGTTTTGTTTTAGGAAAACTATGTTTGGAGATGGTTATAACCAGTGTCAGATCTAGAAATTATTTTCATAAGTGACGAAATTTTTTTATGATCGTTTGAATATTGCTATATAATAACTTTTATATTTTGTTTGGGCCAGTTTGGGTCGAATCCGGTCGGGTTATGTTAAAAAAACAATAAGAAAAAACTTTATATACAAAAACATAATCAACTAGTGGTGTGTTTGGTTTACATTATTGAGATTAATAATGAACTTGTTTAATATGTATGTTAAATGTGCGTTGGTTAGTCTATAAAAATTAATAATGGATTTGGGCTTTTTTTAAACTTAGTTTATATTATTAGTTACACATTTTTCAACTTTGGTTTTATAAATAATATTAGAAATTAAGTTTGGATTGGGGGCGGATTAGGGATGATCGCGAAATTTTATGGGGGACGGTCGAGATTTTAACATATACGTATCACTGGATTTTTTCTTTTCAAGGAGGGCGGTTGCCCCCCTTTGACATATAATACATACGCCACTGTTTATAACTCCAAAGAAGTTTTCGTGAGAAGTGTAAAAATGATTCTTTACCCTTGATTAAACAAATCAATGATTAAGATGAAGTGATCTACACTTTGTATAAAAAAAAGTTACCTAAATATAACTGGAATTCTGGAAGGGCAAAGAGCAACAACCACATTTTTTTGAAATAAATCAAGTTCCACCTGTTTTTCATAAATTAAATAACTTTTACACGTTAAAATAACGTTAATATCGTTGGGTTGACGGTTAATCAGGCATCATGAGCTGGGGGTCTCTTTCGGAGCAGCCTCTCTATTCTTACGAGGTAGTGGTAAGACTTGTCTTCATCTTACCCTCCTCACTCCTCAGACGCTAACTTTAGGTGAGATATGCTGAGTACGATGATGATGATTACACGTTTTTTTTATATTTTAAAAAAATTACACCATAAAATAGAGAATTTTATTAACTTTAATTCGAGTACAGTATTGATATGATTTTATTTGATTTTTTAACGTGGTCCGTATTTTTTTTTATTTGGTCAGTGTTTCTTACTCAGTTTATATCATTTATGTAATCCTAAAACTGCAGTTCGTTTTTTATAAATGCAGTCCGCAATATTAAGCCTTCAGCTCGTATTTTTTTAAGCTTTGGTCCGTTTTTTAACCACTTTTTGTTATGAATAGATAAGTTTAAGCACTAGTCCGTTTTTCATAACCACATAACGTATTTTTACACCACTAGTCCGTACTTTTATAACTATAGCCCGTCATTTTTATCCAGCTTTGTATGTGAACAAATATAAAAAAATGGGTGCGCGAATTTTTTTACGTTCCAACCCTCACTCTAATGTCACATGTCATATTTATGTGGCTTAACACACTTCGCATGGTTTTTTTTTTGTACGTTAACCGTCCCCATGATTTTTATATCCGTTGATTAAGATCATTAATTAAGATGCTTACGTCTAATGTTCAAAAATAAAAATGTTTATCTTTTTTTTCTTTACATATGTTCACGTACTTGCATTGTTCGTGAACAAGTTTATTAACAATGAATGAACACGAACAAGAATTTCCGTTCATTAAGTGTTCGTGAACCGTTAGTGAATACGTTTATTCTTTAATGAACGAACACGAACAAGAATAAGAATTTATGCGCGTTAAGTGTTCATGAACTGTTCGCGTGTATTTCGGCCCATGTGTGTTAAGATTCATAATGAAACCCAAGATTAGCACCAGTTCTACTTGACGTTAACCAGAAGAACAATATGAAGTTGAAACTTGAAACAAAAAGTAAATGCAAAATACCCTCTAATAAGTAATAACCAATTGCCTTTCAATGATGCCAATAGAACTGATGTTTATATATACATCCTAACAACAAGAGTTTTCATCTCCAATTTTCCCTCCATTTTCATGGAATTTCTAATTCCTTATCATCTAATCATCTGAACTCAACATTAAAAGAAAAAACATCTTCCTGAATCATATCATCATCTCAACATATGAATTGAAGTGCAGTCATGAAGCAGATTATCATAAGAAATGAACCCTCAAACTGAAATTTGTTTGACACCAAATGATAACTTCTTAGAAAGTGCTTCCATTGCTGCTTCTACTGTTTCTTCATCCTGCAAACCAGTTCAGAAACCACTTTTAAAAAAAATTATAATATTTATTTTTTCATATTATTTTCAGTACCAAACAAAACATTACCTTCCCTTCGAGGGTTATAATGAGAGGCCCAGCCCTAGATTTACGATAACACCCTTGATATAATTTACAAAAAAATCAAGAAAAAATAAATTAGGGAGACTAAAGTTAAAAGTCAACTGTCATAATTTGACTAAGTGTATTTTGTAGTTATGTACCAGTGTAGATATCAGGAAATTCAATAGAAATCTTGGATAGAGGTTGTGCAACTTCCAACTGTAGTGCAATTGAAACATAAAAAGAATGATGATCAGATAACAATCCAAAATCACAAGCATAGTTTGACTTTTTAGGTCAAACCAACATAGTTACTTTGATTTTTCTCTACGGTTTAAACAAATACATACATCTGAAAGTGTGGTCGACAAATGCTTTGATACAAATGGTCCCGTTGATGCTAGAAGATTAGTAGACCTCAAATCAATCAAAGCATCCCATTGTTCGTCTAACTCATCGACGTTTGTTGCAGTCAGCACAATCACATTATGACACTTGATCTACAAATAAGAATCAAGTAATCAACCAAAGTGACAATTATTAAACTACTCATCAACATATATAAAACTAAATAAAAAATAGTAAATCAGTGCTTATTAATATTTTGTAATGTAGTAACATAAATGATTAAGAAGAAAGGAAACTAAAGTCAAACTTTAAACGCATACCAGTGGAACCGGAAGCTTCTCGTGTTCTAGCAGTTCTGTAATGCCTTCAGGCAACTGGGCCATCTGAAAATTGATAAATATATTAATATTTTAGAGCAAAAATACATTTTCCAATTTTTTATTAAAAAACTTCTTAATAAGTAGGGGTATTTTGGTCAATGGTATCCGTAATGTTTTGAGTTACCTCATTGCGGTTGCCAGTGCACTTATCACCAAACAGGTGGCTAAGATATTCTTCATATTCTTCATCTGGAGCCTGTAATTACACATTGACAAAATTAAGGGATTAAAAGAACTTACAAAACTTTAATTTATTATAATATTAAATATATACCAAGCGAACACCAAACGCTTTCGCAACTCCTCCAACAGTAACATCTGAATGTAAAGGGCCAACACCTCCATATATGAACACCTGTATTCACCATTTTAAAGTGGAAGATTATATAAAAAAAGGTCAAAACATATATGGTCTGATTTGGGTTGTGGATTTTTGTGGTTTTTAATTACTTAGCTAAATATATTGAAAATAATCACACGTCGTGAAAACGCAGTTTAAAATGACAAACCAGATCAGTTATGGACTTTCGCCTTTCGACTTCTTCAGCAACAGAATCCACCTGTAAAAACAACCAAATGATAGATGCAGGTTTAATAAAACTTTTTACTTTCTTTGTTTCCAAATACCATGTGCATTGATTAGTTAAAGTTTGACCATGATTTTGTGTGGTCAACCGTCAACATGTGCATGTTATTCTTTAGTTTTATTATATTGAACTATTTATCCTATATACAAAACATTTTAGGTTTTTTCTTGAAAACTAAATTAAACTTATCAATTAAATTTAAAATGCTAAAAAACAACTTACTTCACTCCGTACAGTAGCCATTTGAGAAACCAACCAACCAACCGAATGAAGCTTTTTACACAACGAAGGTCCCAACTGATCCTCAATAATTCCAGATCTGAGCTATGCAACAACCAATATAGCATATTAAATCATTAATAAATCTAAAACAAACAGTGTCTTTAAAACGAGTTATTAATAATTGGAACAAATAACTTACAGAATTTCATCACCAACAGCCACAATGGAGGCGGTGTGAATGCTTCCCTGATGAGATTCCACAGATTTCAGACCGTTACTGGCGGCAGTTACACTGGCGGCAACTGGCGGTAACTTTCTTGATCTACCGGCTCTCTCCAATCTTCCATCAGAAAGCATATATGCAGGTCTGAACTTTTGTTTATCAACTGCAGAATCTTTAATACATAATAATGCATTTGGAACTGTGTCATTGATGCTTCCAATTGATGTGTAACTGTAATGACAGAAAAAAGGTTATAACTTATAATCATTGCAAAGCTGAACAATATAATAATAATTATTATTATAGATCATAAAAAGAAAAAGGAAGAAAATAGGAGTCAGAAATAAAATTACCCTTGATCATAAAGACCACAGTACCGAACCTTGCATGTCAAAAGAAAAGCCCAAACGTCCCTGTTGGAGAAGTTTATGAAAATCAGCGAATTTTATAAATGATTTAAAAAAATATATACTAATATCAAATTATATTTTTCCAAACTAAATATCTAAAACCTGTATGACCAATCCAAAATTGGATTCACTCTCATGAACGGTGGCCATCCAGGCGAGCTGGGAGAAAATTGTTCTTGACCAACCTGCAATTAAGTTGAAAATTTTTAGTTTTTTACCACTCTTTTGTTAATAAATTAAGAAAAAAAATGATTATTGACGGTTAGATCTCAGTTTATTAAAAATTCATGAGACATAAGAGTAATTTGCTTACAGCAGTTGGATCGCCAATTCGAACACCAAGAAAAATAGCTCTTGTTGGTTTTGCCTTTAACAGAGCCTCCAAACCAGATTTGAAATCTTCCCGAATGATGTCTAACTTCACACCATAACTGAAACATCAAAAACAAATCAATTTTAATAAATCAAATACCAGTTGTTCAAAAAAAAATGCAACATTTCACCATTTGGCAAAGTTTCAATCAAATTATAAAACTTTCAAAAAAACACAAACCATTTCTATGCTTCATGGATGACAAGATTTCAATACCATAAAATTTTAGTCCTTCAAGTTCTCTTATTTTATCATATTTAAATGTTAAATCGGGAAAAAGTAGTATACGCTAAGTAATATAAAAAAATAAATAAAAATAATAATAATATCTTACCTGGCGGCGGTTTCGTAAGTGAACGAATTGATTTCAGGAAAAACAGAAGGGGTTTCAAAATATATTGTTCTTATTGGAAATGTAAATTCACCATCAGATAAACCCCCATTTGAATGTTCATGTTCCAGTTGATGCAAAAAGTATCCTGCTCTTAACAAGTGCAACAAAACCTATAAAAAAAAATCTTTAGAATTTAATGAGAGAATAATATTAAAATTTTAAAGATTCACATGAGCATAACTACTTACAGTTGAATCCTTTCCTCCATTGAAGCTGAAGGCAACCTCCTCGATACTATTAAAGGAAAAAAGAAAATGATATTTGTCAACTTAACGTATACACATGTAACAAGTTTAATATAAAAAATGATGCGTGTTCATGTTAATAGTATCAGATAAAAAATATTATATCCACCTAATTTTTGTGCCTAATTATTCGCCTAATAATGTGATTATGATGCATGGAAAATGAAAAGAGGATACTGATAGAGAGAAACAAGTATGAACAAACACATGTCATCGTATTCTTGTTAGGAGGATAATAAAAGGCGCAAAAAGTAGGAAGATATATTTTTATTAGCATTACTCTTCTAAAATAGGTAGCTAATGTTGGTACAAATGTAATAGTTCTTATGCAGAATTGGACATTCACACTTTCAGGAGATTATCTTCTATAAAATTAACAAAATGTTACGATACAAACTCTAATTAAAGATATTAACCATTAAAATACACCAATTTACCAGTTAATGTAAAACACATGTCTACATAGACTACATAGTTAACAAGAGACATCCATATAACACAATTTGAACAAACCATTAGATTGATACAAACTATACATAAAAGCTCAGAAATTTATAATAACCAAATAATTCCAGTCATTTTAAACCTAATAAGTTAACTGCAATATGCAATTCAATAAAATCAGAATGATAAATCATAATCCCACATTGTAAGTCACTAAATTATAATCCCAGAGAGTTGGATAAGTTGAATTCACTGTGTCACTTAATGTCAGCGATTATTACCAGACAAAAGTTTGCTTGCTATAATTTCTACATCAAAATACTTGAATCCCTAAATTCCTAAAACACAATCTTACTGAAATTGAATCTAAAAACTCTATATACAATCAGTGTAATCATTCGAAATTTGAAAAGATGGAATTTTAACTTACGAGTAGAGAGCAAGAGCTCTTTGAATTACATAAATGGCGTTCTTATACTTGGTCTTTAGCCTTCGATCATCGCAATCTCTGATAGCTTTATCGATCTCCATCTATGACTCTCTTGTAAGAAGATATTAAACCCTCGACTCAATTCCGATCACATTAAATGGGTTCTATGCGGAAATTTGAGCCAAGATTCAACCGGTCAATAAAAGGGTTTGATTTCCAATTCCTGCGTTGATCTTAGAAATTTGGAAACTGGAGATGATATGAACGTGAGATATTCTGCAAATGTGTTATCGAGAAGTGCAAAGGGTTTTGATGGATGGAGATGAAAATGGAGAATGGAGATTCGTTTGGTCGTATTTGATCTGCCCAAACAAAGCCAAATTTTGTTATGGACCATGATGCTATGTGGATTTCCGGGATCGGATATTTAGATTATAATTTATCATATTAAATATTTGTAAAGTGGGAAATTGTGTATTCAGTTTTCTTCTATTTTTATCGATTTTGAAAGTTTGTAATTCCATATCTATTAATGTTGGAGAAGGCGTTAGGCGCTACCTAGGCGGTGCGGTACCGCCTAGGGATTAATCGGGATTAGTCGAGATTAATCGAAACTAGGCGGATTGAAATTTTATATGTAATTTTTTAAAATTATATATAGATATTAATATATATATACAAAATTTATA
>WOUH02000009.1:9166409-9178764 GCA_009936405.2 Stevia rebaudiana
GGTTTAGGTTTTTGGGTTGGGTTGGGTTGGGTTGGGGTGGTGTGAGATGGGGTGGGGGGTTAGGTTTTTAGGGGCGGGAAAGTGTTTGACGAGACAGTTTACAAAGCCGTTAAAATGAGTTCAATCGGAGTTCGTTTAAGTCGGTTTATGATCTTTTTAAAATTCCTTTTAGCTTATTTAAAAGAAGTCTGCTATTTAGAATAACCTTACCCTATATATATATAAGATAGTTCTTTTTTAATTAACTTGAAAAAAATAAGAAAATTACATGTGGTATTTTATTATAATGGTTTATTAGAGGTAGATATGTTGTGTTATATATAATATGTAAAACTATAATTAAAAATATACGTATGCAAGAAATTTTGTATATTTTAAAAAATAAAATATACTCAACTTTTATGACATTGGTACTCTTTCGACGAAAATGTATTTTTTAATCCTTTGGTAATGTTTTAATAATACATATTAATTAAATATATGATTAGTCGCCAATGACTTTTTATAAAATCTATAAGTCCTTCTAGATGATAGATACAAGCGTGAACCGTAATTTGCGTCCATGTAGTTTAAGTTTACTGTTACCCTATGTCTCTACTACGTCGATTTTGCAATTTGAGTCTATGTGGTTTTCGATCGCTGTAAACCAGATCTCTGAAACTAATTTTCGTTAATTATCCGTTAAAAATAAGGGTGTTTTTGTCATATTCTTTTGATTGTGACCGGCATTTCCTTGTGGCGGTGGCTCCGGTAGCGATGGTAAGACTCAAGAAAGCATGGTTGCTGATGTTTTCAGTACCTATAATTTGTTGGGTGCTTGATGAATGTTATAATCTTTTTGTTGAAATTTGTCATCTTTTGGTTAGTTTTGTAACAAAATTAACAAAATAATTGGGTTTCAGTTGGGTTCAATTTCAGATGAAAGAACAAGATTTGATCAGTTATGGTTTCAGTTATCTTTCTTGAATCTTGGTTCGTGGATTTGCATTCGGGTTCATTAGATGGAGTTGATGATGGGCAGACAAATCTGAACGGATTTGCATGCGGGTTCATTAGATGAGAGTAAAATAGACATTTTAGAAAAACACTAGCAAACCATTGACGGAAGTTAGTCTCAAAGACTCGATTCAATCAGAAACCACATGAACTTATAGTGCAAATTTGACACGATGAAGATGCAGGGTTACAATGACATCACCATTCCTTGATTTATGTCAACATGAGACTGTTGTATAAATTCGGGTTACACTAGCAAACCTTGGACCCCGCCAGGGGCTGCCGCCCCTTGGACCCCGCTTTCTCGGGGGCGTTGCCCTCGAACCCTCGTTAGTCCCAATGACGTGAAGCGTGCACTCTTATTTGAATGTTAAACGCAATCTCTAATTACACTAAAATATCCAACAGAGACTATCTTACCATTACTTGTATTGATAATAGATATAATTAAATAGTGCTAATATATGACTATCCGATTTAATAATTTCTTTAGACTTGAGGTTTTGGGTTCAACCCAAGATATAATTGAATAGTACTCGATCAATAAAACTTGTTGGGTGGTGAATATAATAAGATTAAGGGGCATAAGAAAACAAGATATTAACGTACATTAATGTACGTATAAAGGTTCAGTCTGGCAAGCGAATTTTTATGATCAAAGCTTGGTATTAAATATTTAAATTCACAAGGAACTTATAGATCCAGAATGAGAATACGATTTATGTAAAAATATATAGACGTAACCATCCAATGACAGAGTCAATCAAGTTGTTGGCTTACGATTATCTAATGCTTTTTATATTCCTTAATCAAACACAGCACGTTACGCGTTCGCAGACTCACATTTAATTCCTCATTATACTATTTTCACGACATAATTTCCTATTTATATTTCGATCACAAGTAGCCCTGAAATTCTTCTCTCTCCCATTTCTTACTAATAAAAAGATGTCTCGACTAAAGGAAACAAAACAACACAAAAAATCATTGGTAAAGATTAAAGAAGCTACAAAAAACTTTGCAAATTGTAATTGCATAGGTGAAGGTGGATATGGTAAGGTGTATAAAGCAGAACTCATTATATCTGGAAAACCTACCACATGTGCAATAAAGCGGTTAAATGAAAGATATGGACAAGGGTTAAAGGAATTTTTGACAGAGATTCAATTGCTTTCTGGTCAAAAGCATCCAAACTTGATCAATCTTGTTGGTTTTTGCGACGAGGAAAAGGAGAAAATCATCGTATATGAATACGCGGAGAGTGGAAGTTTGGACTGTCTTCTAAAAAGGGATGACAATACCACCACTAGTACGTGTGCTCTTACGTGGTTGGAAAGACTCAAAATTTGTGTTGGTGCTGCACGAGGATTGGAGTTTCTTCACAATCGCGTTGGGAATCATCGAACCATAATCCATCGAGATATTAAAAGTGCAAATATTTTGATAGACGAGAACTGGGTTGCTAAAGTTTCTGATCTTGGACTTTCCAGGTTAAATTCAGATTTGATAAGAAGCGGTGTTGTTTCTCGCCCTTGTGGCACGCCTGGCTATTGTGAACCGGAATATGAAAAAACAAGCATAGTGAAGAAAGAATCTGATGTATATTCTTTCGGTGTGGTACTATTTGAAGTTCTGTGCGGGAGGTTGTGCAACGACGTTATAAAAAACAATGATCGCTCCTTGTTATCAACATCCGAGTTAGTCAATGAATACTACATGAATAGCAAATTCGATGAGATTGTTGATCCTAATTTAAAGGGAGAAATGAAGTTGAAGTCCATGGAGATATTTGCAAAAGTTGCATATGGATGTTTGCATGCTGATCGAGGAGAACGACATAAAATGGACCGTGTCGTGAAAGAGCTTGAAGAATCATTCAAACATCAGGTAAGTTCTATACATTGCTTTTCTATGAAAACAATGCAATACTAAAACATACTTACAAAACATCATCATTATCGTACTCAGTATATCCCACTTTAAGGCAGGGTGTGAGAAGGGTGAGATGTAGACAGCCTTACCTCTACGCGTAGGAACAGAGAGACTGTTTCAAATGAGACCTCCGACTTATGATGTCTGATTGACCCAACGCTTTTAACGTTAATTTTACAAAATAAGTAAAATAACGTTAAAATAGTGCAATTTTTACTTTTGCTCATCAGAAGACCACACATATACATATTATATGCGCACACCGCAAATAAGACGTAAAACTTAGAAAACAATATGTTTTCTATATAATGGTTGTGTTGAAAATTTGTTGCAAACAGATTTTACCGCATTGTTCTCAGTAAATGCAAGCAGTCCTTTTGCTCCATGTCAATATGCTAACTTTTTTTATCCAACAGATCAGATTTGAGAAAGTGAAGAGAATTTTACAGAAATTTACCGAGTATAAAAACAATGACTTTAAGAAAGAAAAAGTAAAAGCCCTACTTGTTGCCCCAACATCTAATTTAAACAATTACAGTCAAGAGCAAATTAGCAGAAGCATTGACCAAGTGTTTCATTCGTACACCATTTTTATTGAAGGTGAGGAAGGTCTTACTTGTGACGCTATGTTAAAAAACTACGACGACAGTCGCGGTAACATAGATTTGGATTATAAGTTGCTACATCTTGAAGATAAACCCCACAACGGTAAAGAACCTTCTTTCAGCACATGGGAAAGGTAAAAAGTAAAAAAACTCTACAATTAACTTATGCTTAAACCGACCCAAACAAACTATGATTAAAACGCGGTTTTATATGATTTAAACAGGAATATAATATTGCTTTCAAAATTTAACAAACACAGCCTACTTATTATATCACCACCACCATCATATATCATAACAACCATATGTCCATCACTTATTTGAGCAGATATGAGAAGGTGTGGAAAATTTTGCAACATTTTGACGCGAATGACGATGGTTGTCTTAACAGAGATGAACTAGCGGCTCTCATAGATGATATATACCTTAACGGTCCATGTTATGATGAAGAGAAAATTCACCTCTCCGTTGATCGGTTTTTCAATCACTATGAACCATATCTTGATGGTGAAAAGGGTCTTAATTTCAGTGGCCTTTTACTGATCTACGACCAAAATGAGCTTGATTTGGACTTGGGTTTTCAGGCTTTGATGCGTAAACTTCAGCCAGAAACTAATGATCGAGATGAGTTGGGAGAAAGAATAAGGTATGTAATATCACTAATGGGTCAGGATTAAATATGAATGCTCCTTATGTAGGAAAGATAGGAACAATTTCACTCCGATTGAGAGGGTTAGGTCTTTTTTTATGGGAGTGGAGGTGATAGTTTTAGGCTTTTGGGGTGGGTGGAGTGGGGTGAGGGCTTAGGTTTTTGTGGGCGGGAAATGGTTCGATAAGACGGTTTCAACGCCTCTAGAATGAGCTCAATCGGGGTCCGTTTGATCCCATTCCTACATCTTCTTACTATACGACGTCTTTTTAGCATAATCTCACCCTAACACTAATTTTAAAAAGTATAATCAATTTTTTAACTTATTTAACAACAAACAATATTTCATCCCAAACACAAATTAACAAGTTGCTAGATACTAAAAAAGAGATTAGAAAGAGAAACTACATTAATTATATCATGCTAAGTTTTCATTTTTACGTAAACATGGATAGACTCAATCGATTATTTGCATTATTCAATCAATCTCATATATACCCGGTGCATCACTGATAAATAGGAAAAAAAATACAAGAACTAAATATTGACTAGCTAATTTTATACTATTAAACAAATATACCAGAGCTAATTTTTCAACCTATGCTTCACCATAGATATGACATTGATTTTTATGTCTCCAAGGATATCCATTTAATATATAAAAAGTGATTTGAGTTAAAAACTCTAATTAGGTTTAACTTTTTTTTTAACAATAAAAAGAGATGTATTAAAATCATCCAAAGAGCTATACAAAAATTGGCTCAAAAAACCGAATACAAAGACCCAAAACCAAGAGAAAAAGACGAAACAAAACAAACATCTACAAAACGTTAAGCTACCGCATGAATATAGGTCGTTCCGACCATGTCTCCCAACTTAATTCGTGCATTTTGGCCCAATGTTTGACTCATTCAAACGGTTGTGACTTAATATCTTCTAACAATGAATCCGCCGGTTGTTTTGACGAGAGAAAGCCCGATTGTTTCTGTATTTCCAAAGACTCAAATTGTAGGGTACATGATTGTTATAAGTAGTTTCTTTTTCTTTTTAGATTGACCAGTTTCTGCATGTTTTGTATAAATAAGATCCTGAGTTGAATCGAACCGTAAAATTTGGATCCGAGCAATCGGGAAAGCAACCTCCATTATAACTCAATCGCCAACTCACAATTGATAAAAACATGATCCGCATCTTCTTCTTTTGCCTCACATGACGGACGAAAGAGATGACTCCAAAAATATGCCTCATGCAGCTAATTGTGGCGCCAACGGGATGCGGTTTGAAGTAATCTCTAGACGAAACAGATAACCTTTTTCCATCGAACATACGCTCTGTTGGCTGGGGCCGGCTCAAAGGAATCAAGTCATTCTCTGTAAGATTTTGTTGTGAAAGCATCCATAAGCTCCTCGCCCCACATCCATGAATCCTTTGTGTTAGAGTATTTGTATTCCGCTATCATAGCTTCCAAATATTCGACATCCTGCAAAACAAAGGAACTAATTCTGGATCGATTCCAATTCCAGGAAAAGGAAATTGAGAAATCATTAGAAATTAAGACATGTGAAATTTAAACAAAATTTTTTTTAAAGGATATAGGGACGAAAAATGATTTTGGCCGTTTTACGAACCAGCAATATTTCCAAAATTTTGTATCATTTCGTTGAGAAACTTTTCTTTTGAAAAGTGTGTTCTTAGCACCTTGGAATAGGCTTAAGTCGTATATAAAATTGTAATTACAATCACAAATTAATCACAAGTTCTGCCTCCTCTTCTTTTGTTATATTATTGCGTTTAAAACTATGACTTATTGTCTTATTATAACTATAGGTGGTTTTAATGGGTAATTATATAAATGGCCGATTGGTTAAATGATGGTGTGTTTTAAATGTTTAATAGACTAAAATAAAATCAAAATGTTAATGGATTATTGGATTTAACAAACAGGTTTGGTTTTAAGATAAAAAGCCCTAAGAAGCACAATGAGTATTAAAGAAACTCATTTATAAATTCACCCATGAAAATCTCAACAAGGTTACGTATCAATAAAACTTACAGTTATATTTTATTAAACTCACCGTGTTTCTTACATTTCTTAAACATAAATATTGCTCTAACTCGTGTTAAACTTGTGTAACACTTTCTTGTTTTGTGTGTGTGTAAAATCACATGTGTTTGAAATATTTCACATTCATTTAAAAGTTGAAAGTGTTACACGTAACTTAGGAGAAGTGGGAGTAGGGAGCTAATTAGAAGGGCTGGTTTAGTGGTAACCGTTCCTAGTCCCCAAATTCTGGTAACCGACCCTAGATTCCACAGCTACACACCTCCTTCAAAAACTAACCACCTACAAATGTCACTTCTAAAAGAAATTTAAGGCCTTATTAGGGCGGATGTAGTCGCCTTCGGGCTTCCAAGGGTTCCAGCGGGTACCGCCGCATAGGCACGGTTTGGAGGGCTCGGGGTTCACAAATCGGGTTCTAAAGCCCAAAGGCTTGAGTGTGTTTGTGTGTATGAGAGGAGTGTGTGGGGGTGTTGAGGGTTGAAGAGAGGTAAAGGTGTTGTGGCATGAGGTGGCAAAGTCTGATTGAAGAGGGTTAAAGGGCTTTAGGGTATCACACCCTTCACCCTTACGACCAAGATTTCAACTTCGGATGGTCCATGTGCATTCAGACGACGATTACTTTGCTTGGCGCTAATGAAATATATAGTACGGTTATTTTGCTTGGCGTCAATGAAATATACGATAACAATAACAAGGAAGGATGTAAGGAACTAAGGATGGAATATTGTGAGGCATGTCAAGTAATCAGTAAATAACTAAGTATCTTAAATCAAATGGCATTTATACCCAAGGTGTTGTGTTTCTTCCTAGAAATCAGGTTTACATCGAAGACAAAAGGTGGAAATTTGTTAAAAAACAAAATAAATTTAATATATGAAACTAGCTTAAAAACTCGTGTATTATACGGGGTTACATTATCAACACTAAATTTTTAAAATTTAAATAAGAAAATTGTTAAGACTTCAAACGTTATATACAGTTTCTGTTAAGGGTGGACTGAATTCGTTAGATATTGCAAATCATAGAGATGAAAAGTGTAATTTACTATTTTAAATATGTTGACATTATTTGGAATTAAGCCTTAACTTTTTGTTCTTAAACCACTAACGGAAAACCATTCAGATTTAAAACGTTAGAGAAGAAAACTGTTACAACTTGAAACTTTCGCCGGGGGCAGAAATTTTTAAGAGTTGAAACGTTAGGGACGAAAGTTGTTAAGACGTGAAACATTAAGGACGAGTTCTGTTAAAGGAGGACTGAAATTGTTAAACATTGCAAATCTTAGGGATGAAAAGTGTAATTACTTTTTTTAAAATATATAAAATAAATACTTTAACAGGAGAACTTGAAACATTAAGGACGAGTTCTGTTAAACGTTAGAGAATAACAAATTTAATGAATTTTAAAATTTAAATATATTTTAGAATTTAAGATAAAATAAAAAATATATAATTGTGGTGTTGACCTGTGAGATTAATGTTACTCATTTGTAAGAGGTAGATGTGCAGGAATTTGGTGGGCATGCATTGGAGGCTGAGCAAGAACTTTGTGTGCATGTATTGGAGGCTAATTGCGTATCTAGCGGCATTCATTCTCTGGTATAAAGTGGTGGTTCCAGAAATCTATTGTCATGTGTATGGAGACCCTATGGGCAGTGCTTTCGAATGCTCCGGTCTGCTAATAAAAAGGGGCATAAAATTTTCAGGGTCCTTCCAGATCGATTCAGATGGTCAGTCGCACAGTAAAAATATGATACAATAAAAGTGCATTCATCTAATTAAAAAGGATTAAAGGGTAATAACATCAATGCTTGGTTAGGATTTTCGGTTAGATTATCTTTAGGTATTTCAACATGAGGATGTTTACTTTTTTTAATATCAAACTTTACTTGCATTCAATTTAAATCACAATCGTATCGATAAGGTTGTTCTTAGTTTGAATCGCCCTCTTGAGGTTACATCTTAAAAATGTGAAGAAAATTGTGCTAATGGTTATGAGGATTTATGGAATTCAAGGTCACCTTATATATAGAAAACTGACGACTCAAAGAAATAGAAACCCACGAATATAAATCGAACGACCTATGACCAATACTATATTTATGGAATAGGCAATTAAGAGATATATAGCAGAGATTTTAATTTTCAATATTTTCTCTAGAGTTGGAGCATGTAGAGGTTTAGTGCCTAACTTGTCAAGTAAAAACCGTGGTTGTTGAGTTCTCGATCCTTTTGTAAGAAGGTCCACAGTTTGCATTTTGGTGTCAATAGGAAGTGGTTGAATCTCAAGTGAGTCCACTCGTTCTCGTACAAATAAATAATCCATTTCAACATGTTTGGTTCGTTCACGGAAGACAGGTTTGATTGTTATGACGAGCAACCTGATTGTCACAAAATAATGGTGTTGGACCAGCGAAAGCAACATCCAGTTCTGTCATGACCCATCGAACCCATAACACCTCATTGACAATTGATGCCATGGATCTATATTCTACTTCTACAGAGGAGCGAGACAGCATATTGTTTCCTTTGTCTTCCAAGAAATTGATGCCCCACCTAAGAGGAGAACATAACATGTTCTTGACTTTCTAGTATATGGACAACCAAGCCAATTAGAGTACATTAGGCAGTTAGATTGTAACCAGATGTTTGTGGAAAGAGAACACCCTAACCAGGAGTACCTTTTAGATAGCGCAACACTCTATGCACTGCATCCATATGGGTCTGCCGTTGGTAAAAAACAAACTGAGATAAGACGTTTACCGAATAGGCGATATAAGGTCTAGTAGCTTGTAAATAAAGTAGTTCTGGTGTTTTAAATTTTGGCCACATCGTTTTCCACAATGATAACATCCTCGACATAGGTTAGAGCCACAACGAATACTTGTCTTCGATAAATAAAAAGAGAGTGATCGACTTTGATTGTTAGTATTCTTTTCAGTTGCATTTTGTATAATAAGATTTATAAATTAGTTGGGACACGAGAGGAAGCTAGTGAGGTTGCCACGTTTTTACACCCCTCTACTAGGAGCGCTCTTATATGATATTAACAAAATGATATTGGTATGCATACGAGATATTTATGATTATACATGTTATTGTCCTTATAATTAAACACAAATATTTGTCATTATGATATATGATATTTTAAAAACCTTATGTACAAGTCCAATCGACACCAACACTTGCCAATCCCCCACCCCCTTCCCAGAGAAAAAAAATATAAAAGGAAGAATACATAAGGAAATGAAAAGTCATAAAAATCATCTAAATAAGAAGAATCATTTTCTCTTGTCAAAATGGGTATAAATCAAGCTCAATACGACGACATCATCTTGTGAGTAACTTCAAGGGGTATGCAGATCGCGTAAATGGTCAACAACGTCACGCGAACCAGTCAACCACTTGATGTCGGACCTATGAAGTGCATTTGCATGGTCGCGAGTTGAGTTGTCAGGTTTCTGCTCCATAGGCATAGGCCTGTCTGACAAGCTTTGGTTATGACGCACACGAACCCTATGCCATTTTCTCTCGGTTGTACAACTGCCCCTCACTTCCACCACCAACATAACCTCCTTATCGCGCACATCTTCACACCAACTGTTTTGAGGTGCACCATCTACATACTCATTTAGGGTTTCATATCCTTGGTGATGAACTGAAATCTCCACAATATGATTCGGTTCTATTATACCAACCGTTGGCTTCACCTGAATTAATCCAAATCCAATGAAGCGTCACAGTTTAAATTAATATACAGAGTAAAATTACACATATGGTCCCTATAGTTTTAGTAAAGTAACACATCTGGGTTTGTGCTTTCACTTTTATAACAAGTTTGGGTACTAAAGCCAACTTATGCTGAACTTTCTTTTTTTTTTTTTTTTGGTAAAATGACCAAAATACCCTTTGACTTTTTAGATGGTCAAAATAAAAGGGTAAAAAACAAAAGGATATTTTGGTCATTAAACTCTATTAACAAAAAAGTTGAGCATTAGAACACACACTCGTTACAAAACTGAAAGCACAAACTTCTAACTTCATAACTTGTTAGTTTTAAATCTTAGTACTCAAACTTGTAATTTTTCCCTAACCACATGTGACCATCCACGTATTGAGTATTATCATGAAATTAACGAGGATTATCAATTTATCATGAAATTAGCTTAGTTGACGAACAAAGTTAGCCTTTGCCAAACAAACACAAATATATATATGTTTTTTTAAGAAATGAAATTTAACATAAATAAATTATTGAAAATAAAAATAATAAAAATTACCTCAAGCCATCGTGGAAAACCATAAGAGCCACGTGGGTGGTGACTGGATGCTTGTTTTCTATCTTTAATAGTACACTGGCCTTCACATATTACTTTAAATAAAGCTTTATCTTCCCCGCTTTTATTGGTTATCCGCAAGACTGACGTATCATTATGCTGAAGAATTATATTGTTTGTACTGATAATAGCATCTGGAACATTACATTGTTCTTCAAGAATACGCCGAATTTTATTGTTTGATTTAATAATTTCTCCAAAAACTTTTCTTCTTTTTGGCTCGTCTACTCGAGCCAGCTCCACGCTAAAAATGCAACGCACTGGCTTATGATCACTATCTGTCACATCCATGCAAGCTTCATATCTGAAGACAAACAACGCTTTCAGTAAACATGTAACTATAAATATTAAATTATTAATTAATATATTAAAATTAATATTCAACTAACTGCAAAACTGAAGCAACCACAGGACAGTTTAAATTGCATAGATCTGATGAATCTGGACGGTTGTCACGATACAAGACTCGATCACACCATGCAGGAATCCGCTTTTTTTCTCCAGAATCATACCCTACATAATGAAAATAATTAAACCCATTATTAACTAAATTCATATTTATTTAATAATAACTTGTTTTTTATTATATACCTGCTAAACCAGGTTGATGTCTTTCAAACTTATAAGTAGGGGGAAATGTTATGACAGCTTCGCGCATCCCTTGAAAAACACTTCCAGCTTTCATTTCAATATGAAGTTGATCTTTCTCTCGAAGCCAATCAAAGCTTCTTTGAGAGATAAAATCACGCGCTTCATCATAAGAAATATCATCAAGACGGTAATTAAAGTCGCCTAAAAAGACAATCATGTCTGCCTCAGATAACTCCGGCATTTCATCCACAGACAGCGTACCCATTGCCTGCAATGTGAAATTGGATTAAATGATTAATAATGGGTAATAATATCAAGAAACTGTTGAAAATAATATAATATAAAAAATGTACCAACATTTTCAAGGCGGGTTGTTTG
The DNA here is from genome assembly GCA_009936405.2 of Stevia rebaudiana. Classification (NCBI taxonomy): domain Eukaryota; kingdom Viridiplantae; phylum Streptophyta; class Magnoliopsida; order Asterales; family Asteraceae; genus Stevia; species Stevia rebaudiana. The sequence continues at coordinate 9,177,959 of WOUH02000009.1, forward strand.
GATAGCAGATGAGACTGCAGCTGCAAAAAGTAAGGTGGACACGAAAGGAGAACCATAGAGGATCCAAAATGAATAAGATGATGTGGCAAGAAAGCAAGATAAAAAAAGGTATCGCAGCATACCGGAAGATGCATTTATGAGATTTGGAGGCCGATTGAATGACATTGTCTTGAAAACATGATCAAAATCAGCGTTACGGCGGTTAACAGCTTCCAGATGTGCAGCAAAGTGGCAGTTTACAAAACATATAATCCGCCCGTAGATTCTCATCCTCAAACCAACTGCTCCCTGTACACAACAGAAAATTTTATTAATCTAACGGAATTAAATTATAGATGTAAAATTGCAGCGGTTACCTTGTTACCGATAGCATTTCCAAATCCACATGGAACTGCTGCAACATCAATATCTCCAACACTGCTTTTAAGATTATTCCTGACCCTGAGATCACATTCGGTAACAAGTTAAGACTGGATAGTGCATGGTTTAAAATGAAAAATAAATAATATAAAATTCCTAACAAAATAAAATACTCACCAGACACCAATAAGCATGCCTGCCAGCTGTCTAGAACCAACACGGTGAAAACTTGAACCTTCGTCCAAAGTTTTTCCAATCATGTCTAGCCACCACTGTCCTGCAGAACTTCCCTCTAGACCCACCTGCATCTGCACCCAAAAAATAATAATAATATAAATAACAATACTAAATATATATATATATATATATGAGGGTGGGCCTTGGAGCAACTGGTAAGGTTGCTGCTTTGTGACCTTGAGGTCATGGGTTCAAGCCGTGGGAAACAG
>WOUH02000009.1:9182616-9192809 GCA_009936405.2 Stevia rebaudiana
ATATTTCATTCATATAAATATTACATTACAGATGGCGTATAGCCGATTTACACATAGTCAAAGGTCGGAAGTTGATCTGTTGACTGCCGGAATTTGGCCAGTCGTTACACTAGCGCCTAGGCGCGCCGCCTAGGCCGATTTTACAATACTAAGTTTTAATAATAATGACTCACGAAAACAACTTACCAAAAAGGTGGTGGTACTGAATAACCTTCGTTCGTTTTTGTGCCAAATTTAAGGTTTTCAAATGCAAACGAAGGGTTCCTTTGCAAAAAATAATGTTTAACAATTTAGGGGTGAGTAGAAACCGAATTAATCGAACCAGAATCGAATTAACCAAACTGAAAAACCGAACAGAACAAAAAAAAACGAACAGAACAAAAAAACAAAAAAAAAAAACAACGAACCGAACTAAGAAAATCAAACTGAATGACCTGATGTTTATAGTTTTTTTTATAAATATACTAGTGTGTTCATAAATTTAATATGCATTTATATATATATATTTGTATATCCATTTGCGTTATAGTTATAGTGAATAAACTAGTCTCTTACATCGATGAATACAGGAATATAATGGATGGGATGCAAAGACCGAACCTGTCAGATTTTGATCGGGTAAAAAGTAACAGTTTTATTAAAAAAGATATTATAATTCATATTAGAAGGATAATTAAGAGAAGCATACTAATTAATTTCAACAAATTCAAGATTTGGGCTTCTTTAATGTAACATGGGCCCCAATATTATATAATGGTGCCCCTAAATCTTCAAATTCATCATAAAATGGTCTTAAATTAGACTAAACTTTAGAGAAAAAACAATAGCAAATTTATAAATTGATGGGCCTAGGGCCTAGGGCCTATCCCCCTAATTTGAGCATGAATCCCTCATTGGTCTCTTAAATATTAATATATCTTGATTAGATTTTTTTTTATGTTTTGTAATTATACTATTGTATTCACACATCAATGTTTTTTGTAAAGTATGTTAAATTGTTTTAAACGTTGGATTTACACAGGCGAAAAATAATATCTAGAAGAATTAAAAAGTATTTAAAAGCTCTTTTGTAAAATATTCAATGAGATTTAGAGTGAAAATAATAAAGTTAAAAAAAACCTATTTTGATAAATAAGTTTCAACTACACTTTTTTGTTAAATAAGTTTTTTATATACACTCTTTTTGAAACAAACTAATACATGTAGGGGATGAGGTTTCTAAAGTTTCTGAGAGAAAAACATGGATAACAATGAACTCTTGGTGATAAAACCGTCAAGTTTTTTTCTTTTTTTATTTAGGTTAGTTTAGATACTAAACTAAATCTAAATATCTCAAAATTCAAAATTTTAAAAATTGTGGTCATTATCTGATAAGTGATAACCCCTTTAATATTTATTTCTTAGTAAAACTGTCGGGACAAGCTAATTTTGGTAATAAACAAGTATTTTTGTTGGTACTTTTGCTATTCAAGGCTGAAGTCATAGGTTTTAATATTTGTAATTAAAAACTTATTTCCTCCCTTAAAACTAACATTAATGGGATTCATAAAAATCAGGAAAATTTTTATATATATTAAAAGCAACCGGATCAAAAAATAGATGTATTTTGAATTTCATCGAGAAAGAAAAATGAAAGAACAATATTGTCAAGAAAGAGAAATGATCGAGAAAGAGGAATGAAAAGAAGAAAAGGAAACATAATAAACACACAAGCTAAATTGGTAATTAAATAACTCTCATGTATTATTAACACATAGGGTAATGTTTAATTTAATTGCTTTTACAATAACATATTAACGTGTCTTATACACTTATTGTATTATTAATACATAAGGTAATTAGTTAGTTTACTTGCTTCTACACTAACATATTAACGTATCTTATACACTTAATGGACTTGATTTTCTTTTGCTTTTTTAATCATATATCTTTTTTTATACGAGTCTAAACCTATGTATGTATTTTTCATAAGTCCTTAGTTGATTGCGAAACTGCACAACTAAATTGTATGTTTTTATGACAACAAACCTTCTATTTTTATTTTTAATTGTTATACGTAATAAAAAATAGTTTAGCTATTTAAATTTTTACATGCATTAAGTTTGTTTTCATAAAATTATATATTTTCTATTATACAACCCCATGTAATATACAAGTCAATAACCTAATAACCTAATGCAATAATAAAATAGTAACAAATTATTTCTGTGATCAAAAGCAACATCACGACTTTTTTATTTAAATAATTTTGCACGCATAAACTCACGTGCATTAAACCTTACTTAAAGATAATAATTATCATACTAAGACTTAGACCTTATCTTTAGAAAAATTAATAAATAAATATATATTCAATTTAAATCGAACTATATAACTAGATAATTCCAAACAATTAATTAAATGCCTATTAATAAATTAATTAGCTAACGAGCTTCTAGCTTAGTAATATATAAGCAATGAAAAATCAAACTAATGACTAAGAGGTCACCGGTTCAATTCAAATCTGTAAGGGTTTTCTCATGGGTTAGGATTTCTCATTGGATGAGTGTCGGGCTTGACGATGAACCATCGCAATCCCGTACTAACAATACCACCTTGACTCCATTCAAAAGAAATTTCAACTAGTTAAACAATTTTACGAGTTACTCATTAACTTAAAAACTGACATAGACAATAAAGTAAATTAGCATACTCAATAATGACAATAGCAAATTACATGCTTTAAATGATACAAAATATGATATGATTTTATGTTGTTTTTATTGCAATTTATTTCTTCTCCACCTTTTGAACAAAAAAGTCATATGCAATATTATGGGCATATCCCGTGAGTCGTGACGTCTCTACAAAAATACTATAATAATTACTTTATTTTTAACGCCATTTCGCAATAAAATACCCAAATTTCATTACATACTGGCCAACAAACTAAACTTTGATCGGAGAAAAATGGGATTACAGACAAAAGCAAGAAAAACGAAAGAATCGCCACCAACTGCCATTCACCGCAATAACTACATAAAAACCAATCCAATACTTGAAATTCATCAAAATAATATTATAATAATTAATCGATATGGACGGAGATACTTTACAGATCTATAAATCTACATTCAATTCCTCTCTCTCATCCACAACATTATTCTTCAGCTTTTCGTCACAGGTCCGTGGTCAAATGTTTATCTTTTAGAATCTAATGATTTCACAGTTATTTGTTCTCGTGATTTGTTTTCTGTAATTTGGTTTCTGCTTAAGTTATTTCTCAGTTTCAGCGAGATTTTAATCGAAAAGCATGTTATGCATTGTTTTTTTGGATAATATGATTGAATATACGAGTTATCAGTTTTATGAATCTATGTGTGAAATCGATAAATACAATGATGATGAATCTGAGAGAAAAAAATGTGTGTTCAATCGCCTACAGCACAATTTTGTTTGTAGTGCTTTTTTGGCAGTGTATCTTTTATAAACTGTTCTTTCTGCAACAATCAATTTGGGATATGTTTCAGTTTTTCCAGATTCGAATGTACTTATTTGCTTATTAAGTTATTATCCTCTGTTTTTTTTAATTGTTTGATACTAAATCAATATGTTTTAAATGTTTTTTATTGCAGAAGTTGCTGAGACGGAAAGATGATATGGCAAACTATCTTTTTTGGACTTATGATTCAATTGATTTTGGTATTTGGGGCTAAATATCCCAAAAATATTAACATATGGCCTATGCCTGAATCAGTAGAATTTGGTAATAAAACTCTTATTATTAGCAAGGCATTTAATCTCAAGATTGATGGAAGCAAATACGAGGATAAATCTGGCATATTGAAGGATGGTTTCACTAGGTTACTTGATGTTGTTACATCAAATAATGTTATTGAATACAACTTTGGAAAAGTTGATCAATTTGACCTTTTACAGGGAATCCATGTGGTTATCCTGTCAGAAGATGATCAGGTATAATTGTTCATGAATTTGATTCAAATAAGTATATATGTTGTATGATGTTTTTCTTGATTCAGTTTTTGTTACTGATGTAATTCTGTAATATGCAGCTGCAATATGGTGTAGATGAGTCATACAAGTTGAATATTCAACCAAAAGGAAATCCAAATTATGCATATATTGAGGTTGGTGTCAATGACACTTTGACCCAAGTTATAAGTTGTACTATTTTTTTTTTTATTGATGAAATGAAATGGCATATAAATGCTTATGTTTATTCATGTACATAATATTTTTTTTATTTGGATAAATCTTTATGCAGGCAGCTACTGTTTATGGAGCACTACATGCTTTGCAGGTTACTCCTTATTTTACAAAATTTTTATAATTTCTTTCATCAAAATCTAAAATGGTTTTAATGGTGTTGATTAATTAATTCTTTTATTATAATAAATAATAATATTACAGACATTCAGTCAATTGTGCCATTTTAATCTTTATACAAGAAAGCTTATAGTAAGTCAAACACCAATAAGCATTACTGATCGCCCACGTTTCTCATATCGAGGGCTTCTAATCGGTAAGATCTTTCTTTCTTCTTTTCCGTTCCTATATAATACATACTTTTTGTTAATTAAATTATATAAGCATCGTTATTGGGATAATTAGCGTTTACTAATATGATTATTCTAACTTTTAGTGACAATAATGCAGATACATCCAGACATTATCAGCCATTGCCAATGATTAAAAAAGTTATTGATTCTATGGCTTATGCAAAGCTGGTAAGTCTTAACTTGAAGCTTATAATATTGAAATCTTGTTAAACAAAATCTATGCTATTAATGTTGCAGCTATAAGGCTTATAGTTTTGACTCAAAATCAAAATATGATTATTAATTAATTTTTTTATTTAAATCAATGTAGAATGTTCTACACTGGCACATTGTAGATGAACAATCTTTCCCATTGGAGATACCTTCATTCCCAAAACTGTGGAATGGCGCGTATTCCAGAACAGAACGCTATACAGTGGCTGCTGCTGCTGATATTGTTCGGCAAGTTTATTATAATTATTATTATTTTTAATAATAATAATTATTATTAATATCATAATTATTATTATTTTTATTTTTAATTATTATTATGATTATTATTATTATTACTTTAATTTACATAAATTTGGAGTATTTTCTTTTCTCTAATACGCGTTTCTTTATTTTTATTATATTTGCAGTTATGCTGAAAGACGGGGAATTAATGTGCTTGCTGAGCTTGATGTTCCTGGACATGCTCGATCCTGGTAAAAAAAAATTATACATAATATATTCTCATTCTTTATTATTATTTATAACAAAAAGCTGACTACTATAGAAATTGAAAAAATTAATGTTTATTTTTTAAATTTAGGGGTGTTGGTTACCCTGCATTATGGCCATCAAAGACCTGTCAGGAGCCACTTGATGTCAGCAATGATTTCACTTTTAAATTAATAAACGGAATTCTTTCAGGTGAATCCAGTCTCCTAAATTTAAGCTATCTTGAGATTAATTCTTATTCTTGTTGCAAAATTTGTTTAATTAACTGATTAAGAAATATTTTTCTTGGTTCAGATTTCAGTAAGATTTTCAAGTTCAAGTTTGTTCATTTGGGAGGTGATGAAGTTGACACCAGTAAGTCAATGATTTTCATGTTGAAATTCTCTTATACAGAATGTTATGCAGCATCAATATTCAGATTCTAATATTAATATATGATAATAATGGAAATAATTCATGGCTACAAATAAATAGTATGACTTGTGCTAAAACTATTGGAATTTAATATCTCAGGTTGCTGGACCTCAACTCCTCATATAAAAAATTGGTAACATTTCTATAATCCAGAATTTTCACCATTTGAAGTTATTTTCATCGTTTTTAGTTTTTACCATCTGCAAATGGCAAAAAAATATATATATATTTAAAACAGCTTTTTTTTTTTAATTACAGGTTGCAACAGAAAGGTTTAAACGCATCTACAGCTTATGAATATTTTGTCCTGAAAGCGCAAAAGATAGCTTTGTCTCATGGTTATGAAGTTATAAACTGGTGTGTTAATGTGATATATTATTAATAATAGTCAAAATTACATCTCAATTGATGGTTTTCTTTATAGGGAGGAAACCTTCAACCATTTTGGTAATAAATTGGACAGAAAAACAGTGGTCCATAACTGGTATGTGTTTTAATTTTTTAAAATTAAATTTTAACTAATTATTTTTTAATATTTATTTATTGTCGTCAATTTGTTAACAGGCTCGGTGGTGGTGTTGCTGAACAAGTTGTTAAAGCCGGTTTAAGGTGCATTGTAAGCAACCAAGATAAGTGGTATTTAGATCACTTGGATAATGATTGGCAAAACGTTTATATGAATGAACCACTTACAAATATTACAAATCCTAACCAACAAAAGTTAGTTATTGGAGGTGAAGTATGCGCGTGGGGCGAAAACATTGACGGGTCAGACATTGAGCAGACCACATGGCCACGCGCTGCAGCAGCTGCAGGTAACAACAACCATACTCAGTAAATCTCACTCATAGCTGAACTTTATTTCATATCTTAATCAATCTATTTTATGGGAAAATTTTAAATTTGTTATTAATATTTTTTTTATTTTTTATTTTTGGTTGATTAAAGAGAGGTTGTGGACTAGTTATGACAAACTTGCTAAAGACCCAAATGATGTGACGTCAAGAATATCAAATTTTCGGTGTTTGTTGAATCAAAGAGGAGTTGCAGCTGCTCCATTGGATGTACCGGGTCGGGCTGCACCAGATGGGCCGGGCTCATGTTATGTTCAGTAATTGGTTGAAAATGGGTTACTCAATAATAATGACAAAAATGTCATTTCTGTTGATAATCTTGAAAATAAAAAAAACGGTAAGTTATTTTTACAATATGGGTGTCTGTGAAGGTGTGACAAACAGTGCAGTGAAATTATAATCTAAATCTAAATAGTGTTTGTCTTGCTTATAAAGGGATAAATTGCTTTTATATTGTGAGTTTGATAACTAATTTGGTTTGAGTGTTAATTTGAAGATATACCTTGTGCGTTACATTTTTTGATCATACAACATACAAATTTGTTTAGACATTTATGCCCATAAATAGATGATTTACGTGAGGGTGTTAATGTCTATTGTGTCAGGTCAAAATGTCAAACACAATCATTTATTGGATTTAGGTGACCAGTTAACGCTTGAATGTCGACGAGGTTGTGACATATCTCTTCTTAAAAGAACGTATTGATTCAGAAATTCAATTTTTCTTCTAGCAAGCTTACGTTATTAACTTACTAGTTTATAACGTGTGTGTTACACGGTTTGGCTCATAAAACAAAAATAATTTTAAAGCTTATATTAAAATTAAAATTCTTATTTTAAAGGAAGTTACATATTACATGAAATATTACATGAAATGAAGGTTTCTTATCCTCTAATGACGAACTAAATCCGTGTTCTTCAATTCTTCACAATGGATCGTAATCTCTAAATAACACAAAATGGTTGTCTTTGACTTGAAAACAAAATACTCACATGATTACTTTCAGAAGACACCAGTTAAATAGTAATGTAGATAATTTATAAAGTATTGCTATATGGGATGTTTGGCAACTTTTGAATGGAAAAGTACTGAACGAGTAAAATGTCTGAATCATTAAGTGCTGAATCAGTAAGAGGTCTGAACCGTTAAGAGACAATATAATGCTTAACCATTCAAAGGAAAATGTCTGACCAATTCAAATAAGAGATCTTAACCATTCAGACTCAGTATAATGCTTAACCATTCAGAGGCAAATGTCTTAATCATTCAGACATTTGCTCACGAAACAAACAGTCCGAATCATTAAGTGTTGAACCAGTAAGAGTTCTGAACCATTAAGAGTTTGTTAAGAGATAAACAAACAACCCCTTAGTGTGACACACTTTCAAAAACCTTTTTACATTTGTGTGACGTAGCAAACATCTCTACCATTTCGTTTTCTTTATAGAAATGAAGAATAGTGAATTAAATGATTGTAATATGAAAAGAAGTTAGATATTGCATAAAATAAAGGATTTTTATAGTTGAAAAATGAATTGCATACAAATATATAAACTAATTTACAAATTGAAATTTTGCTATACACACAGATTGAATAAAAAGTATTAAATACTAAAAGGTTATATAAGAAATATAAGATTGAATAAAGAAAATATTATTCATCTGGTATTAAATTCCCTCCTCCTTGTGAAGACATTAACAATTGTCCCTACAAGAATAAACGCCTATGCAGGAACAAAATTTTCATGATTAAATTCCAAAAGAATGAAAGTCCAAAATTAAAGTGAAATAACCAACCAAAATGTTTAATTAAATGTTCAAAGTCTTCCTATTTATTTCTTCTTGTTGTACCGTGCGCGAGTTAATGTCATCGAGGATCTTGAGAGGTATATAAAAAGGTTTCTTTGGGGCGGGCTCTCCGAATAAGAAGTCAATTCATTGGGTTAATTGGGACAGGTGCACGTCTCTGAGAAAGCTTGGGGGTCTTGGTTTAAGTAAACTGAGCCACATGAACACGGCTCTCCTTTCTAAATGGACTTAGAGATATAAAACGGAGCAGGATTCTATTTGGGTCAAGGTTATCAACGCCCTCCATTCGCATGAGGGGGGCAGGTTGGGCGTTTCTTTCTTTCAAAAAATTTGTTGGTGGGGTCTGGGGTAACATTGTGTCGGTTGTCAACAAATCTCATTGATGGTCACCCGATTCGAGAAGTTTTCAAAGGGATTGTCTGCGACGGGGCTACGATTAAGTTTTGGCTAGACCCTTGGATCGATAATGTGTCTTTGATGTTGTGCTATCCTAATTTATTTTGTCTTGCTGTTAAAGATTGCAGCATGCAGGATAGGCTCGGAGGTAACAGCTTATGGCTCTGGAAGAACGACCCTGCCACAGTTGACGAAATTCTGGAGCAAGAGGCTTTGTCAGTTAGTCTTCTGACGGTCTCATTTGTAGATCAGAGGGATGGCTGGAAATGGATTGGCAACAACTCTGGCCCTTTCAGCGTGGCTGTCGTGAGGGATCTGCTTTGAAGAAACGAAGATTACAGCAATAGATATGTCATGAATTGGTGTAAATGGTTTCCTATCAAATACAACATCTTTGCGTGGAGAGCAGAGTTAAACCGTATTTCAATGGCCGATGCGCTGGTCAGGAGAGGGGTTAATGTTAGTGACGACTTATGCTTGTTGTGTAACACCCCGAATTTTGTGTATTCGAATTACGAAAATAAAGAGGGATCTTCTGTCTGTTTAATAGTATGATTATGATCAGATTTCGATGTTAGGACCATTGTATTACTTACGGTACCTTAATATAAATCAAAGTTTAAATGATATAAACTCTTTTATCATACGCGTATAAGTGCTTAGAAACGTTTGAGTGTATACGGAATTTTGATTCGAGCAACTGTTCGGATGTTACACGCAAAACGATGCAACGTTCCATAGGCCTGAAATCCCAACACATCATTTGGAGATGAAACCAATGGGGTTGGATAGGAAATGGAAAATCGTAAACGTAGGCGAAAACCGCGCGCGAAACGGAGTCCGAACGAAGCGAGAAAACGCGTTTGAAGTTAACCAGTCGCACCGAACCAGGCTCGGGACCACGTGTCACCACGTGGTAGGTCCAGGGCCTACGTGGCAGCACGAGAGTCATCGTGGTAATGACTGGGCCACGTGGCAGCACCCAACCCACTGACTCAGCGACACGTGGCAGGCTCGGAGTGGCCCGGGTAACCTGACAGGCTACGCGCGTCGCGCGCCCGAAGACCCTCCACTTGAGCGCCACGCGTGGCTCCCAAAGCTGGCAAACTTCTCGGCTAAGTAAATCCTACGCGTGTTGCGCGCCGCCAAGGCCAAATCCTGCGCGACACGCGAAGAAATGCGATTTTTGCCTATAAATAGGGGTCGATGAGCTGATCATTACTGCATGAATCGTTTTAAACGAAAACACACACACACACACTTGGTGAATCTCTGCTGAACTCGGCTGTCGGGTAATCAGAGGACGCTCGATCGATCGGTTATCGCACCTATCGCGAAGGTTAAGCTTACGGATTGCTTATTCTCTTTCTACCGTATACTTTATCACGTTAATCAGGTGAGTTCTTCGAGCCCCCTCTTTAACTGTTTTAATGTTTTGGGGCCTGATATGCATACGTG
>WOUH02000009.1:9199106-9209554 GCA_009936405.2 Stevia rebaudiana
CACTAGATTCTAATCGGAAGAATGTTATCAAACGGATGGAATGTTATTTTCTTCTCGTAACTACAATATCCAAAATTCGGGGTGTTATAGCGCAATTACTAATAAATAATTTTTCTATTTTTTTTCCTAAAATTCAGTATATAAAGATCACTACATCCGATTTTTGTTCCATTTCTTGTACATCCCTTCTATTTAAATCCTTCCAATTTGTGTTTAAATTCATCCAAGTGTTGGTAGTCTTTTCCAGATTAATATTATCTCTTATCAGTAACCTTTCTTTACCAAATTCTGTTATAATTCTTATCCCATAGTTTTTCTTAATTAATTCTTATCATTTACTTGTATTTAGTTTGTTAGACTAATTATATAAATAAGTATTTTCTGTGCTAACGTGATTTTAGTTTCTTAGTTAAATAATGTATTGTTTGATTATTTTTTATTTATTTATTGATTGAAAACATCTTCCTGTAATATTGTTTCTTGCTTAATTTGTCCGAACTTAACACTATGTTTAAAGTTGTGATTCACTCACACTTGGACACCATGCTTACTAATTAAAATCAATTTGAACTAAAATTTTTATTTTTTGGTTAGATGTATATTTTGGTATTTGAAGAAAGTGTTCTTTTTCATTATATAATATATCTTAATTATTTACTCGGGTTTGCTTTTTTGTCTAGGCCCACACTTTTTTTTGCGCCTAACACCTAGGCCCTAGGCAGAGGCTAAGCGTCTTGAGTGCGCCTCGCGACTTTGATAACTATGATTTAAAGTGATACTAAGTTAGAGAGAACATGTTTAGATTATGTGGTATACACATAAATAAATTTTGAAAAAAATGTTTCTTTTTAAATTTCAACTGTAGGAATTTGTTGGGGCCCACCTCACCCCAACGTTCGAATTCTCACCCCATGCCCCACGGAACCCATCAACCATTCAACTCTCATGCCCTGATAACTATATATGAGCGGTGCTATGTTTCGAGTGTATGTAATGTGCCACATCAGCCATCACGCCCCCAATTCAACCCAATACACATGGTTTAATTATATAACAGTTTATAAAAAATTGACAACCATTGTATAATGATTCTACCAGTATGTTGTGCAATAAATGCCCGGAGATTTCTGCAAGAAAATTATATTATGTAAACATATATAAGGCTTTCAATTTCGGTAACGAAATTCAAGAGCCTAACTGTACCAACTTCCAGTATTAATTATTTCGAATATCTAACGTATGGAGCTCCATGCATCATGTTCCATATGTTCTATGTCCTATATATATATATATCCATTAAGTTCACCCCATGATCGAACTGGAACTTAATTCTAACCAGAAGGTAGTTGGCGCATGAAAACATACCATACCAACATCATGTTCATCAACCTCGATTTCATCAACAATCTCCAAAATTCAAAACTTATGTTAACTCCCCTACTCATATTAATCATATGTCTTCTAATTCTACTGTTACGTTTTGTCATGAAAAAAATAACCTCACAAAGAATTTATCTACTTGATTTCGCGTGTTACAAGCCTCCAATCTCTCAGAAGGCGTCAAAAGCGCTTGTGATGAAGCAAGCGATACAAAGCGGATTATTCTCTGATGAAATATTGAAAATTATGAAGACAACTCTAGAAAGATCTGGTCTTGGTGACTCGACTTATTTAGCAGAGATCTTTTTTGAGCGAACGTATCGTCCGTCGTTGAGAGCTGCGAGAAGGGAAGTTGAGATGACCGTATTTGGTGTAGTCGATATGGTTTTAGCGAAAACGGGTGTAAGTTGTGAAGATATTGGAATATTGATAGTGAATTGTTGTATATATAACACGGTACCATCTCTTTCTAGCGTGGTTGTTAACAAGTTTAAGTTTAGAGAAAACATTATCAGCTACAATCTTACTGGGATGGGATGTGGTGCTGGACTTGTAGCAATAAGACTTGCTAAACAGCTCCTTCAGGTAATAATATTATTTTATAACTATTTTATTAAATATTATCGATTTCTTTGTTATGGGTAAAACATAGGGATAGAAACGAAAGTCTTAGGTGATCTAATTGGTATAATTTTTCTTTTTAATATTTGTATATTTCTTTTCTAGCTGATTGCTAGTTTTAATAAAGTTTGGGTGTTAAAAAAAATTATTAAATATTATTATGGGAAATTTACCCAACTAAGCAAGTTTGACCATTTTATTACAAAAATAAACATGAATTTTGGAGGTTAAATTACAAAAAAACGCAGGCTAAAACTTAGCCTGTGATTTTTTAAATTTAGCATGCGCTTTTTAAAATTTAGAAGACGCTTTTTAAAACAAAGGTTAAATTTTAAAAAACGAATGCCAAATTTCAAAAAACGTAAGGTAGAACGCGTCGGCGAAATTAGTTAGCGAAATGATAGGTAGCATAAATTTAAGATGGTGTTGACCAGATTTTAGCCTGCGTTTTTTAACTTTTTAGCTGTTGTTTTTCATATTAATTTTGGTAAAAACTGGGTTAAAAATGTTTAATTTAGTAATTTTCATCATTATATATGTATGTGCTATATGCGCATGTGTGTTCGCGCATGTGTGTTATCCACTAGTACACTAGCTACTAGAAGGTAGCTGAGTATCGATGGAAAAACACCGATTGAAAAATCAGACGGATTTATCAAAGAAAAATACGTAGCTAAAAGACATCTGTTTTATTTAACTATACAGAAAAATACGTAGCTAAAATACATTGTTTTTAATTAGTTATTAGTGACATGTTGATCTCTCACTCGTCACTTTTCTAATCTCGTACCATTTTCAAACACTGTTCGACCTTTTAAGATAGTGGAGGTATTTGTATTAATTTATATATTGTAAAAAAATTTATGTTTAGGATCATAAAAAAGCCCTAATGCATGAGATTAACGATGAAAACTTATTTTACTAATGTGGTTCTAGCTAAGATATATCCTTTTGTTATTAGTCGGCCTAAAAATTTAATTAAATGTGAGGTTAATTTTTTTTAAGCCCAAAATTCTAAGTTTCAAGTAGAAAAAAGAAACCAAAACCAAACCAAAAACAAAAAAAATAAAATAAAAAAATACCCAAAACCCATAATTTCGGTTTATGGTTTGGTTTGAGCTAAAAACCGTCACATCCACACCCCTAGGCTAAAGAAGTTGGAACCTTTTTTAAACCAGCCGGTCGGACCTGTGGCACGGTTGTTGGACCAGAAAACCGGTGATTGAAGTGGTTAATTTTTTTCTTATAATTTTTTTATATTTACCTTTATATATATAAATATATAAAACTCTTCCGGTTCTTAAATCTAGTTCAAAGAAGCCGACCGATCCGACCTCTGACCAGTAAAGAAACTAGTTTGACATCTGATCCGATTCTAAAAATATTGCTTTATCATTATCTTTACTATGACACTTGAAAAGGCAACGACATATATTATATTTTTATACACACCACTTTGATGACTTGATACCTCTATACTTCTTAATTTTGTCACAAAGTTAATGATATGCTAATATTCACAGGTGCACCATAACTCGTACGCATTGATAGTAAGTACTGAAAGCATCACAGAAAACGTGTACCTCGGAAACGACCGTTCCAAACTCCTTGTCAACTGCGTGTTCCGCGTCGGCGGCGCCGCCATCCTCCTCTCTAACCGCCCCTCCGATCACAACAATTCCAAATATCAACTTCTTCACACAGTACACACCAACACATCATCTTCAGATCGATCTTACAACTGCATCTATCGAGAAGAAGACGACGCCGGAATAATCGGCGTCAACATCAACAAACATCTCCTCACCTCCGCCGTTGCCACCATTAAACCCAACGTAACCAACGTAGGTCATCTCATGCTTCCGATGAAACAGAAACTTCGCTTCATCGTAAGTTTCTTCGCCGGAAAACTCATTCCGGCGATAAACATTCAGCCGTACGTACCTAATTTCAGTACGGCGGTGGAACACTTCATCTCTCACGTTGGCGGGAAGCCGGTGCTCGACGAACTGCAGAAGACGTTAGGGTTTTCCGACGAGGTTATGGAAGCTTCGAGAATGACACTGTACAGATACGGAAACACCTCCAGCAGCTCGATATGGTATGGGCTTGCTTACGTGGAGGCAAAAGGTCGGGTCAAGAAAGGAAATCGGGTTTGGCAGATTGCATTCGGGTCGGGTTTTAAGTGTCAAAGTATTATCTGGCGTGCAATGAAGACTGTTGATTATGTTGACTACGATAATCCTTGGACGGACGAGATTGCTGGGTTTCCGATTCCAATGGATTGTGAACCGTTCCCGCCCTATTTTGAACATTCCATGTAAAAGTAATGACTTGTATTTTGATATTTGAAAATTCTCTAAATGTTTTTTCGAAAATATATTCCTTAAATTTCTTTTTGAAAAGTCGAAGTTTTAAAAATGTCTCTATGCGCTGACGCTTTCTACTATGGTCGTTTGACTGTCGTTTTCGTCTGATCCACGGTCGCTTCCGACCATATCGTCTGATCACAGTCGTTTTCGACAATGATCGTATGCCCAGGGTCATCTTCGTCTGAACATTGACACGTGTTAAGGAGTGGCCGACAACCACTAAAGGGGACATTAAAATCATTTGATTTTTGAAAGACATTTGAGAAGAAAAAAAATCAAAAGTAACATTTTGAGAATTTTCATTTGAATATTTTACTTTACTTAACGTTTCTTGTTAGAATTATAGAAAATTGTGCCAGTATTTTAATATCCTTATGTGACTACGAGTCGACGACCTAAATTACTTTGCAATAAGACTATGTGTAATGGTCACCCCTCTCAAATCCTTTCCCTCCCAAATTTTCTGCCACATCATCACCCCTCCAAAATCCTTCAAACCTCACAATGGTCACTCCTCCCAAATCTTTCAAACCCTTCCCAAATCCTTCCCCCAATTTTCTGCCACATCATCCCAAAATGGGCCCACCACCAAAATCAACCAATGGGAGAAATGAATCAAGGATGGTCACGCGGGGAACAGGAGCCGCTGGCTCGGGTTAAGGAGGGCCGCCGGGGTAGGGAGCCGGTGTTCCCGCTGATCCCCGCCCAAATTTTGGACCCCTCCGAACCAACGGGGTGACCACTACGGTGGGTCTAACAAGTCATTTGCGAATGCAATTATCCATGCATTTGGTTATCTGACAGGGTATTAATTTATATATAACGGTGTTTTCTATCTAGCTTTCGAGGCATCAAGTCTAACGGTGAACATAAAGCTAGAATTAAATTAAAAATGGAAAGTGGATATATAAGGTAGCTGTTTGAAATAAAAATAAATAAACAAACCGAAGAATGGATATGGATACTTCAGCGTTGTTCATAAGTATATTTTTTTTAACACCAGAGGATCTCGCGTGCTAGCTGTCGAAAACCGGACAATGTAGCCAAAGTCGATTCCTCGACATTCGTGAGACAGATAAGCATGAACCGGATGGAATCCGTAAACCCTCTCCCCTCCTCAGGTTTGAACAGGTGACCTTTATCAAATATGCAGTTTCTCCCGATCACAGGAAATTGTCCAGAGCAATGTTCTGGACAAGATTTGAACTTGATACTTCCCAAAGGGAGCGCCCAAATCCACACCTTATCTTAACCACTTAGCAAAAAATCATTAGTGTTCAAAAGTATATAAGAAGGGAAAAAGTGAAAGGCGATGAATTTTTATAGCCATTCAGTACTAATAAATTGAAAACTAATCTTGTAAAAGTTGGACCAGTTCATCCAGGCTTGAATGTGAAAAACTGATAAATATCACATAAAATAAATGTTATATATGATTGTTTTAGTTATATTAGAAAAAAGAAATATTATGTCTGAATAAGCATGGATTGAAAACCGAGAAAAACTAGAGATAAAGACAACACTCAAACAAATTACTAGATAGATGATAAACTAAAAGACCTTAAGATACAACTACACCACTCAAACTAATTTCCCTATTTAAAGTAAGATATGGGTTAACCAGTTAGATTTAGTTAGGACCAAAGATCACCTTTAGCTTGCCAAAGTTGAATTTGCAAAGCTCTTAAATTCATTCTTATAATAACAAAATTAGCCAAATACAACTTTTTGTTACTATACATAATTCAAATGTTCAAACAAATGCATCCTTTTTAGGATGCAACTATTTGAAAAAACAATTGATTATGTAAGAAAAAATTTTCATTAGATCTAATGCAACATTTTTTGTCGGTTAATGCAACTTATCTATGAATAAAAAGGTTTCATTAGGTTAACCTTTTGGTTCATTACATACTTCAAAGTTTAAATATGAATTACAAGACCATGATCTCCATGTTTGGTAGCTAAGTGTTCAATACCTTCATTCAATGAATCAGCAGCCACATTTAAATGAGGTCGGGATCGTGAACAATGACAGGTTTGGCAAAGCATAGGTTTCGCAAGGACAGTTTTGACAAAGACAATGTGTTTGGCCAAGATACGTTTGGCAAGGACATTGTCATCACTCTCCATAACGTATTCAATAATACATTAACTCAACATATAGTACATTAACTTAATGTTATTAAGCTTTATATGTCATGCTTATGAAAAATGTTAACTACACCGATCACCAATGTTTCATGTAGTATGTTCATATCACAACTTTTATAAAAATTACTAGTCTAATCGTGGCCAATTAGTTAGAAAGACTAAATGCGTTATGTATAAATGGAATTTGGGACCATTAGTATTATTATATCAAAAACTCAAGTCCAAAACTGTAACATGACATCTTGGGGTGCTTTGTGACTAGTAATTTAAAAACATCTTACGTTTGGTACTAATAATTCAATCATAATACCTTTAGGTGGTTGGGTGGCTAACCAACTTAAAGTAGTTGACAAATTATGGTAAAAAAATAAATAATTAAGTGATGTTGTGTACGTTTTTGACATAAAAGTGAGTTCGGTTATCAACCCAAACTGAAGCACCTTCTGTTACTGGTAAAACACTTGAGGTTAGAGAACCATTTGAGTTTGTTGCACGAGGTAAAAAGAAACCGAAAGAAAAGTTTTAAATGATTGATTTTTTAAGCATATGAAGAATTGACGTCTTGTGTCATATATAACTATTCCATCACCGACTATTACCTACTACCAAGCAAAAATCCAAGAAAACCGCTTGGTCCACTATTATTTATCTACGTGCACTAGTTAGATCAATCATCAAAGATGTAAAATAAAATGTTTTTAGAGGATAAAAAAATAGAGTAAATTATTCAAATCATCATACAATGTTTTGTCCTTACGTTTCAAAAATTGCTTAAATCATCTTTGTCTTTTTTTCTCAGAACGAACTTTTGTTTTAAACCAACAGGCTTTACATCCAACTTATTTATCATGTAACGTCTACAAGTCTAAAGCACAAGTTTGCTATGTAAAAATAAAGACATAAAAGGATGATATAAACAATTTTTCAAAGGTATATATATATAAAGGACAATTTAAGAAATTGACTCAAAAAAGGTACCCTTTGCCCTCAACTTTATTTGCACGCTAAACGCCAAGATTTTATATCGTTATTAATGGCATTTTAGGTAATAATAATTAATACAAGTTACTTTAGTTGAAAATCGCATTCTTTTTGAGATTGGTTAACCATCAAATCATTCAAAATCTCCATTAACTTAGATCACCATCGCTCCACCTAGAATTAGGGTCCAAATAGTCTTTTGGATCCATTGTTGACTCATCTCTCAACAATTATGAGCAAAAAAAACTCATCAACATACAAAAGATCAAACACATAACCAAAGTTAAACATATGCTTCAATAGTATAAGTCAACAAACACCAATTATTAAAATCAATCCAAGCAATCACAAACTTTTTGACAAACGACAGAAACTCAAACAACACAGACAAAGTTTCAAACTTTTTGACATACTAATTCAGAAAAATAATAAAATAACTGTCTGTTTATTCCTCCTCTTCTGCCTCTTCCAGCCACTTCACAAACGGCTCCAACGCCTTCACAAAGCTTTGCCTAAAACAATAATATAACACGCGTTCAGTATCTAAATTCTTGTTTTTATAATTCACATGATTAGAGAATTATTTTGCATATTTTACCTTCCTTTTGGGTTGGTTCCTTTACGGAACCAATGAAGTATAGTGTCTTCAGCAAGAACATCTTGATCATAAAGAGACCTCACAATTTCAGGAAACAATTTCATTAATTTTGTATCTTCATAACACTGAACTTGAACTTTATAAAGCAATTCAAGCTCAAGTTTTCCACTTGTGCAGAATGTGTTCAACAACTTTGCCCATGTTTTCACCTGCACAAACAAATCAGACCACAAGTTTATACCATTTTTTTTAATTATTTTTCTAGCATGATCTTGTTATATATTATTACCTGTCGAAGAGCAAGATTAACATTCTGTTGTTGATTCTTTCCTGACCATTGAACAGCATCCATCAACACATCCCAGAGAATCCTAACAACCTCGATTTCTGGCAATTTAGCATCTTTCACATGTTGTTTAACTGTTTCTATCACTTCAGATAGATCAGCTTCCTCTGATATCTGAGTTGTTATTGCAGTTTTCATTTCTTTCACTTTCACTTCAAAGATCTTCTTGTCATTATATTCAACCAAAGAACCCATTCCTGCTTTGCTGCAATTACAGATAAATTCTTACTCATGACAACAATTTTTTATAAGAAAACAAGTTAATTGCATAAAGATGGTAACAGATTTGGATACTAAGGATAAAAAGTAACAAGTTTGAGTTTTATGCTTTCGATTTTGTAATGAGTTTGGGTATCAAGGGTAACTTGCGTTAAGTTTTCTATTAAATCTGGGTGGAATGACCAAAATACCCTTTGACTTTTAAACTGTCAAAGTCAACAGGTGAAAAGTCGATGAGTACTTTGGTCATTTTACTATTACTCATTAACAGAAATTAGTCTAAATACGCAAACTCCTTCAAAAATAAAAGCATAAACCGAAAACTGTTACTTTAGACTCTTAATAACTAAACATGTTACTTTCTACAAACCACGACGACAATTTGTGTAATTAACTCAAAAAACACGCAAAGCTGAACGAACATACGTGAAATGCTCTGAGAAAGCTTCAGCGGATCGTTTCCCAGATGGGAAGAAATCAAGCAAATTATCCTCCATTTTGCCACGTTTCAAGATGGAAATAAGATCATCAAGGCTATTATCAATCAAATATTCCTTGAAAAAATCAGTTATAAAAGTAAGAACCAGTCCTTTTCCGACTAAGTTATCCTTAAGAAGTGGCTGGAAGACGGTCTCGGGTGGCAAACCAGACAACTTCTGGGAAAAAGCAAGCGCGGTAAAAATCGCCAGCTTAACGCGTTCATTTTCCTCAAAGAACTCAAGCGACTGAAGAAATCTTCGCATGACATTTTCAAGATTTTTTATTAAAAAAGGCCTTCGCCTCAAAATCTTCTGAATGTAGATTACAGATGGCAAAATCAGTTCGCGTTTCGCCTCACAATCTAAAATTGAGTACGGGTGGCGATCACCCTCATCGGGTTTTGTTGTTCCAGGTTGCGTACGCCCTCCAGTGAAAACAACCTGAAAAAAAGTACAATACGCGTTCAACATATTAAATTATTATTTAAAGAACTTGAATTAGATAAATTAGAAAAAAATAATTGTTAAGTTCAGAATCTTGCCTCAAAAAAGGTGTCACCATATCTGCTGAAATTAAGGTCTGAAGATTCAATGCACTTTGCAATTAGTTCCTGCAGTTAAATAGAGTGATGTTAAAATAGTGTAAAAAATATAGACTATATGAAGAAATAAGATATTATAATACAGTTTTTTGTGGTTAAAATTAATAATAAATTAATATAATACCAGATCACCAGCATTATCCAAGTAAATCTGGACCACTGCATCTGCAAATGCTGCAGGGTCCAGAGGGGCTGCAATATTCCGTTTGCGGGTCTTGATCCGCTGTCCACTATAAGTATAGTTAATTATGGTTAAATAACAGAAAACATAACAATTTTAATAAGTCTCCTAATGTTTAAGCATTTGTTTATAATGACATGTGCAAGAAAACATAGATATGTACATTTGTGCAGTCAGAAAACTGAATAACACAAAGCAATAAAGAAATAATTATGTATCGATGAAGTCAAACTGTAAAAGGTGGACATGTGACCTTAATAAACCAAGATGACATGATAATCATGAAATCTTGTTAAATTTAACAAATTAGATAAAATTAAAACAAAGATTAAAGCCTCTAGCTTCCCATTTATTTAATCAATAAGAAGGTTTGTAAACACTTAAAACGTCATTTAAAGCCTCTAGCTTATAAAATAGACTACCAACAATAGGACCACACCATCATCATCATCATCGTACTCAGTATATCCCACTTAAAAGTAGGGTCTGAGGAGGGTAGATGTAGACAGCCTTAC
>WOUH02000009.1:9223312-9241477 GCA_009936405.2 Stevia rebaudiana
GTTCCTGATCATCATCAGGTTTGATTTAGGATATATTTTTTACCATCACATGTCTTAATCTAATTCACATTACATATGGGTTGATGATGTAATTGTTTTCATTTCTTAATCGGTTTAAATTTTTTAATATACCAAATGCTAATTTCCCTTTTTAGTTTTGTGTTAATGTTAAAAAAAATTTATCTTTAAAGATTGCTAATTCCTTTTTTACTTTTGTATTAATGTTAAATTTTTTGATGTAACAGAATTCTATTAAAATTTAAAATTAAACAAACTTAATTCATATCTTTTTTTGTCAAACCTTCTTCTAATAAAACTTATTCTAATAAATACATTAACGTTAACACAATTAAAGGAATCAATCACATTTTTTTGTCAAACCTTCTTCTTATAGTGTCGGATTTTGTGGGATGTCAATTAACTTACTAATTGTATTGATTTCATTTTCTTATTTAAAGGTCACAATGCACAGACAATATGCACCATCGAACTCTTTTTCCTCTCTTCTGATTTCTTAAGAAAGTTGTATTGGGTAAGCAATTTGTCCTCCTACAATCATCTATCTGCTATGTTTTTCACATTTTGATTATCATAACCTATGAACTACTCTAATCAATCTATAAAATCTTAAACTTCTATATTGATTTTAACAGGTTATCATGGAAGCAATGTATGATGAATTTGTGGTGCAAACCGAATTCAACCATGTTGCTGAATTGATCAAAAGTGATAAGGTACTTTCAAATTGATTCATCATTCAATCAAGTCTATTTAACAATAACTTAAGATGAAATAAATCCATTATTTTTATTACTAAAATAATAATTTTTGTAAGTTTTCGAAATTTAATATTTTTCAAAAATAATTAGCAATTAGATTTCAAAATTTTGACCAGACTAAATTTAAATGATATTGATTTGCATATTTATGTTTTATTCATTTGTTTCTTTATTTAAGTCTAATTTCCTTTTATTTTAGGAAAAAATTCAGTGGTTTTAAATTTTAAATAAATATAAGATACAAATGAAAAGGTCATTGCTTGCAAACTATTATGAAGATGATTTTAATCATTCACTTGATTAACCTGAAGCTCCTGTTCTACATAGCTGCCTCATTCTTATTTTTCATTCTCCTCGAATTTTAAAACTTGCTATTAATTATTAGACACATTATTTGTTCATTTTATGAATTATTTTGTTATAATTTCAATATCTTTAAAATAACAATCTAAATATTCAAACAAGTTATTCTGATGTTGTATGCATTGAAAATTTAGAATAGAATTTGGGCAAATTAACCCATTTGACCCATTAATTTTTTTAGAAAATGTATCTTATGAGGTGTATAGATATTAACATCTCACTTGCATTTTATCTTACATCATATTGCTTTTTTGTGTATTTTGAGTTAATTTATCTTTGCTTAAAATTGCAGGTTGGATTCTTCATGAATAGCATCTTCATGATGTTTTTAAACAAAGGGAACAACTTCAGCACTTAGATGTCAATATGAAAGCTCGACTTAAACAGATAAGTTGCTGGATATTTAGTTATTGCTAAATCCTTTTTTTAGGCTTATGGCATATGATGAACAAATTAGTTTGTTTTGTTAATTAATCACTAAATTTCTGAATTTTTATGAAGGATTTTATCATTGCATGGATCATATAATGACACGTTCAAATATTTTATGAAATTAGAGGTAAACAAATTATACTACGTGCTTATTCGTTTTATATTGAAGTATGTTTGATTAATAGTAAAAATACATTATGTATTAAACATTTTTTTGACGTAATTATTAATTATGAAAGTTTATGCAAGTTTATAAAAATATCAATTATTAATTTGACTTAATTCTTAAAAAATATAAGATTACTATCAATTTAAACCTAATTATGAATTATGTTTTATTTTAGAAAGTTATTAAAGACTTTCCGTTTTTAAAGCTAATCATTTAATTGTTAAAACTAACCAAAAATAAATTTTAATAAAACATTTATATATGTACTTTACTAAATTATCTATTTTCATTTAAAATACAGAATCTTACAAAATTATAATTTGTTATGAATGACCTATATAAACTCATTCATTTTCATTTTATACTCAGTATTCACGTGATGTTGATGATATCAGAAAATACAAAAAGAGGTATCGTAAATTTTTTTAATTATTATATATAACTAATAAGTATCTATATCTAAAATTTATTTTTTCTTTAGTTTATGTAAAAGAAAGATTGATACACCTTCATCAGATCACCGTCCACTTCGTCTATCTATGTTTTGTTCTGTGCATGATGAGTTTTTAGAGAATGTTAGAATTCACCACTATTGGTGACATTTGTATAATTGAGGTATACATTTATTGATTAATAGCTTTTGATTTACATTTTTATATATAAGCAATCAATTGTTTTAATATAATGCATTATTTAATCTGTTATATTTTCAGGAAAAAACATGTTTTTGGCTGTCTGCAGGGGAATGACAGAGCAGAAGATTTGTGTAATTAACTCTTTAATTTATGGTTTTAACATTATTTAGTAACATTTTCATCTCTCAGGTGATTGCAAAAAATCTTCAGAAACTTGACCCTAAATTTGATGGTGCGTAAAGGGATTGGGTTGCTATTTATGATGAGTGTGTCAATGTCTTGTATTAGGTAACACTTCTTTACTCCACTTGTCTTAAAAAATGTGTTCATTTTTATGAATATTTACAGGTTCATATAGTTATACGAAGTATATTCTGATTAGTGCCAATTTCTCTCACATTGATTATGCAAAAGAAGCTGCACATGTGGAGTTGTTTGCAAGAAAGTTTAAAAAACTTGAATATGTAAACGTCCCGAATATAAATTGGGAATACACCACCCCACATGTTAATATATAAATTGATCTTGAATATTATTATAACTTCTTTTTTTTTTTATATAATTTCATTTAGCTTATTAAGTTTATCCATGTGTAGGTTCTTACAATGGAGTATGTCTCTGGAATCAAGATCAACAGGATTCAAGCTTTAGATCGTAAAAAGTAAGTGCATGTGCTGTATGATAATACTAAATATAAATGCTAAATGATATTATGATAAACTGATTTAATAATCATATGAAGCGAAACATTACATTGTATTATACAGAGTAAAATTTTTCAAAACCTGGTATATGTGGTTTTGTAGAGATAGTTTGCTATTATTCTAATCAAGATGTTTTAAGAGACCTTAAAAAAGTATCTTGGTTAGAATAATAGCGCGCGAATTATATATGTCTTACATATAGCTAAACAATAAGCAAAAAAAAAAAAAAAATACTGAAATATGTAAGTTTTTTAATTCTTTTATCTACTTATTGGTCCCATTTGGTCATCTAAAACATGTGCTTTGATATGTATGTTCCACAAGCCGGGTAGGTATCAGTTGAATCATATTTGGAACAAATATTGTCTCATGACCCTCTAAGTAAGTTTTCTGTATATTCTTGATTTTAATTTAATGTGTTTTTTTTTTTTATCTTATGTGAATTAGTAGAAGAATTCCATGAAGCTAAAATAACAAAACTGGTTGTGAGAATACATAACTCTTATGGATAAATAATAATAATAAGCTGATATATAAGTTAATATTAAAAGCTAGAAATACCTCAATATTTAAAGTTAACATGAAGAATCTGGTTAAAGTTGTCTCCTTCTTTGATTCAGCATCCTGGTAATATAGATGTTGATGATGTGAATGTTGAAGACTGATATCTTATGATTTTGGAAATGATGGGGAGGTAATTAATGACTAATCATTTTATTATTCTCTAAATCTTTGTTTTTGTGAGAACAACACAAAACGTTCTTATTTGTTTCAAAATAATGACCCTGA
The DNA here is from genome assembly GCA_009936405.2 of Stevia rebaudiana. Taxonomy (NCBI): domain Eukaryota; kingdom Viridiplantae; phylum Streptophyta; class Magnoliopsida; order Asterales; family Asteraceae; genus Stevia; species Stevia rebaudiana. Next base: position 9,227,184 of record WOUH02000009.1, read on the forward strand.
GTTCTTGCAGCATAAGCCCAAACATCAGTGAAGGTTTGTTGGATGTTTTTGGATATTTGTGAATTATAATTGTAACTTGATATTGTTAAATGAGAAATATTTAAGTAGATTAGTAATTATGGTTTACACAACTTTTGACCTTCTCTTCGAACTTAAAATTATAGCTTTATCACATCTACAAAACATAACATCAATTTGCCTGTTTCGTTTTTAAATGAATGAGATAAAATTCTTCATCTTTATCTACTCCCTTTATGATTATTTTAGACATTTTTATTCTATTCTTTCGAAGATAACATAGCATGCAATGACCATTTTAGAAGTGAATGTGCTGATTATTTTGCTCACATATTAATAAACATTTACATGTGTGCAGATTCTGTTAGTGATTTCAAAGTGTATGTATTCAAAAGCTTGATTTTAGATTATATTTTGATGAGGCCAAAATACATTATTTAAGCTCAGAATTACAAAGTCAACAACATAGCAATTCCTAACATGACCACCGAAATGATCTCGTAGCTAAAGCTCAAAATGATGAAGATTTTGAGGAGACTGGGAGGAGCCCAAGGATCTAACCTTTCATTTGTTTTTTTATTTAACTCGTATTTTTTGTCATATAATGAACAAAATTTAACTCAATAGTGTATCTTATATTTACTTAAAATTTAATTCATTAAAAATATCATTTTGTACGCCGTGTAGTACACGGGATTCTCACCTAGTATATAATATATATGTATTAGGATGGGGAAACATGCAACTGATTTTTTAGATTGGGGAAATACGTGATACATGATATTAAAGAAGCGAAATATGTAAATGTCCATTTGTTTAATACTAGTATGGAACCCGCGCGATGCGGCGGTGACAACTGTTAACTTAATAATCGTTTTTTCTGTTAATTTATACATGGGACGTGTATTACCTAAGCGCTTTAAATGAATTGAATATCAGTTTTTGCTCTTCCGATCCAAAACGAATCAATAAGACTAATAATTGTGCTTCCGATCCAAAAACATTTTAGTGAATTGAATATCAGTTTTTTGCTCTTCCGATCCAAAACATTTTAATAAGTCTCTAATAATTGTGCTGCAAAACTTACACATCCATGGCTCTGAACAGCCATAACTTGGTTGTGAACGCCATAACAAAAATGTAAGCACCACAAAGAGAATGCATACCCCTCAAACAACTCCACCAATTACGGCTATCTTCTTGCTTGAATCTCCTGTAAACCATAGATATGAAAAACAATAAACAAAATATACAAGACAACAAAATCCATTAATTAACATAGAAAATTATCATCTACAGAAGGCTTTTAGGTCTCACCATTGTTAAGAAGAGGTGTCATATTAGTTCGCTGATCTTGTCTGAAAGATGGGGTCATGGAATACTTCATAAAACAACAGTCTAGGTAGACCAAAGGCTTGGAAGAGTGAAACAGATTCGAAGCCACTAAAACGTCCATCTTGATCTAAATATCGTTGTTTGAATAATGGGTGTCAACAATTTGCAATGGCGCCGTTTGAATTTGGCATGCCTCTATTTATCAAGGATGCTCAAGTAAGAGAGGCTGCAATTGATAATTGATTCAATGCCATGTCCAGGTTAAGGCTGCAATCGGCCGGAAACCGGATTCACAGGAGTGACCAAAAAATTTGGCCTTTACAAGCTACTATTATAAAAAAACGTAAAGGAAGCTGAAACATAAAAAAACCGTTTGCCATCGATGACACAATGCATTAGGAGACCTTGCAGACAGATCACATAAGTTTGTCCCAAATCTCTTGTCATTTGAACTTCCGATAAAAAATTTACTCGTTTCAGCCAACTTGGGAGGTGAAACGTAAACAAAACCGTTTCTCACACCTCTAGGCTCCCAGTAGCATTAGATTCCATTTATCCTCTTTAGTTTAATTTGGTTGTAGTACTAATTATCAAATCATTAATCACATAAGATGAAGATCAATGAAATACTTACAGAACTGTAACATGGTAAAGATAAACTGAAGAAAATCATAAAAGATCTCACACATCAGCTTAGCTTGCACATCCAAAATCCCGTCCTTCCTATTTAACCAAAAATGAATCAATGTTGCAGAAACAGAAAGCATAAAATAACAAATTTGATAGAAGAATCTCAAGGCAACCAAATTCAATCACTTATTTCTAAACAGATTTTAAGGAGTAAATAGTCAAAAAGTTGATCACTTGATCTTCTCAAATAGATCTTGATGATCGACGAAACGTCGCTATAATATCCTTTAAAATAACCTTGATAAAAGTACATTTCAATTTCTATCGAGATATTGTGAGCAAAAACCCAAAAAGCATATGGAGAATTTATGACAATAATGTATCTAGAAGCAAAAATGAAAAGAATAAACAATAAACTTTTACCACAGGATCACTCTCCTTGTTTATTATCCGTAAACCGCCATTCTTTTGTCCATTCGTAAGACTTTTATAATGAAAACAACCTATACAAATCATTAAAAAAAATACAAACAGTTTTTAAATCAGCTCACATATACGAAGACACGTCAAAAAATGAGAGCGTAATAAAAAAATGAAAGAATAAACATTTGAGTTACCATATAGTAATGACCGAATGATCCACCGGTTTGAATTACAAGAGTTAATATTACTTCCTCGTTGGCCACCTAAATTGTCAAGGAATATAATTAAAGGCAACAGATTTCAATATGGAGAATAATAGAGGATTAACACCACATAGAAACAATTTTCAAAACAGTCATTTACATGTGCATTTCTAGATTTCAATTTCTTAAATGCAGAATGAACTTGCTATTGCGCCTACCTTACAAATCTTCATTAATCTAACAAAGAAAAACGATTTTTAGGAGAAAGCAGAATCTTACAAAATCTCAAGCAGGATTTCAACCAAAAATCATCATGAATATTGGTAAACAACAATGGGGCGATTTTTCAAGTATATATACATTCATATCACCAGAAGCAGATTATTATACAACTGTAAGATGACCAGTTACGCTAGTGATTTTTAAAACTGTATTAATAATAAGAAAGCAAAGATTATATATGATTTCAATCAAAAATCAAAAATCAATCAAGATATTCGAACTCGTCTGCTTTAAGATGCAAAAAGAACTTCACAGGAGCATTACAGGGTCCTAAAAGTTTTTCACAGAATTCAATTTTGTAAGCCAAATTAGCTGAAATATGTTTACCTTTAAAAACGGTTATGAATTCATCTAGTGAATAAAGAATCAGAAGCGTGCCAAATGACAACAAGCCCTTTATAAATGACATTCAAACACCCGAATAAAAAAAATTCGATAATCTAGTCACTTAATGGTACAATTTGTTTGGATTAAAGCTTAAACCTCAAGATCAGGTCTATGTTGTCTCTGTAGTGAGTGATTACAAGTCTGGAAGCTTCTTCAGGTGTTCTTGGTGGATGATTTAATGCCCGACCTTAAGCTGTTAATTTGAAACAAAATTAACTAAAACGGAAAAGGGTAAACTAAAAGTTAGGAATTTACCAGTTGGATTGAGCTTTTTTGGATGAAATCACATGCGTACTTAGACCTTCAGGAACCTGTGAATCAAACGAAAGTGACGAAAGTGTTGGCAATTAGGTGATTTTAGGAGATTAAGTGATAAAATTGAGTACCTGTAAGGTAATTTCAATGTGGTAGTCTGGAATAGATACTTTAGGTATATGACAAACTTTCAACGGCACTTTAACCCTAACCCTAGCTCCTTTCTTAGCCTGAACTTCGCCTTCTTCCGACGTGGATGCCGGAGTCGGGTTGTCGACGATTTTCGTGGAATTGAACACCGATGCTTTAGTATATAAGAGTTGATTGCTAAATCCTGAATCCTTTTGTGAACAAATCCCTAGTCCTCGACCTCGACTCCTGCATAGCTGCTGTCAATGGTGAAATGAAAGAGGAAAAATGATAATGAGGACTTTTCTGTCTCCCAGAGTCCCAGTCACTCAATTTGTTTGTGGAAGACGTCAAATTTCAAAATCCTCAATCCCCGCCATTCTTCCTTAAATATATTCATCAATCTGAAAGGAAAAAAGAAGAAGCGCTGACCTTCTTCTTTTGTCGACATATGTTTGAATTTTGAAACTGATTATGGCGTGTAGTAGGATACAAAGCATCAAAGGTTGTACTCTGTGCTGGATTTCTTGTAAAACTCTTAAAATTAAGAGTTTTTACACTCTCTCTCTAATCTCCATTATAAAGGAGTATAGATAAAACTTGTAAAAATTGAATAGTATTTTATGAGAGTGAGTCAAAACTTGCTTTTTAATATATATATTAATAGTAAACTTTATTTTTTATGTTTGAGGTTTGTATTATTTAACAGTTTCAGTACATCATTAAGAAAAACAGTCACTAGCATGTCCAGTCTTAATAATTTTCGTCACTAACGTTTCAAGCCTTAAATTTTTTTCCCTATTGTTTCAAGTCTTAACAGCTTTCGTCCCTGACGTTTCAAGTCTTAACAGAAACGTTAAGGGTGGACTGAAGCTACTAAGCTTTGCAAATCTCTGAAACGAAAACCACAGTTACTTTATTTAAATTTTAAATTTGATTTTTCTTTAATTTGTATAATTACCAACTAAATTTAAGGAATTTATATTTTAAAAGTTCCAAATGGATAAATTTATAAACCTTAAATCATAAGTTATAGTTTTAGAAATGTCATACATTTATTTGTGTTTAGAGTTTATAACATAGTAACTTAATAAATATGAAATGTTTCAATGATAAAATTTAAAGGGATTGATTATCTAACCACGTAGAATATACAAGTTTTCAACTAATATATATAAGATGAGTTTAATCATATTTCATTTGAGTGAGTTGTTTTAAATCCATATTACCCTTTTTAAAATAATTCTCCAATTATATAAACACGTGTAATGAAAAGGTTTTAAGCTAGTACATATAAAATAAGTTCAATCAAATTTTGTTTAAGTAAGTTTTTTAAAATTCATGTTACCACTTTAAAATAATTTCCTTGTTTAGAATAACTCTATCCATATACTGCCTTTTATATACAATTATTATATGAATTTAATCAGCTCAAAATGATACAACGTACTTAAATATAGTGGTGATGTAAAGCCATAAAGGTCCCATTAGAGCCTAATTTCCTAACGGTCACTTTTTCAAACACGCTCCAATATCTTCCCCTTTCGATTAAACCTCCGAATATCTGAATCCAGCAGCTTCATTAATTAGTAATTACATTCATCATCTCCATCTCTCGTCGCATTCATGGGCTGCTTTTCACTCTTTCCGTGTTTCACGTCCTCCAAGCAATCAAAACCAAATAAAGCTGTCAACCCAATCACTTCCTCTTCTTCTGCAGATCAGGTACTTAATCCCATTTCAATCGTTTCAATCTTCTTCTTAATCGATATTATGTTTGATTTAATAATCTTTATCAGGGATGCAACAAGAATCGAGACCCTGTTTTGATCAAGGTACCCACAGAAGAATCAACAAATCTTCAATCGCTCCAAACCCCTGTTTGTAAATTGAGGTAATTTTAGGCGTTTTTGTTTATGCTCGACATCACAGATTCCAGATTTTCTTTAGCTTACTTGTTTTACTTTTCTTCTAATTGAACTGTCAGGGATGAATGTGAAAATCAAGTGATTAATGATAGTGACAGTAAGACCTCTGCTAAAGACTTAGATGTTGAGACCAATAAAGATATTTCAGTTGATGATGTTGATATTCATTCAGCTGAAAGTAAAGAGGAAAAAGAGGAAAAGGTGAATAAGGTTTGTGGGAAATTGGGTGTTCTTGTGCAAATTGAAGATGAGAGAAAGAAAGAAAAACAGAATAATTCAGCGGTTGAAGTCAAAATCGAGAATGATAACAAGATGGAAATTGTATCAAAAGAAGAAGATAAAAATTTTGTGGTTCATGAATGTGATGGAGAAAAGGAAGTAAAAACAGAGGTTCACAATCAAGCGATTTCAGATTCGAGTGTTTCAAGCTACATATCTTATCCGCCATTTCATAGATACCATAATCGTGTAATCAATGAAGATGAAGATCAAGTAGTTATACAAGAAGATTCATCTGAATCGTTGTTTTCTGTCTCAATCGATCCAAGGAAACAATCAAAGTCTTATCCAGTTGAAGTTGATGATAAAGAGGTCAACAGTCCCTTGAAATCAAGTTCATCACCCAAATTGAATGCAAAATCAATCATTTCCTGCCCTAATGAGACCGTTTACAATAATAAATTCGATTCTTTGTTGAACCCAATTGAGAATCTTGCTCAATGGAAAACAATGAAAACCATACCACCAACACCCAAATCAGATCTTGATTTCCACCATGAAAAAGAAAATTTATATTTAAAACAAGAAGACATCTCTATTCCAGTAAGTGAAGATCCAAACTTTAAAGTTTCTGATATGAAGAAGAAAGTAAAAAACAACACAGCTGTAACCACAAGTCTTTCAAGTTGGTTGGTTGACTCTGAAAAGTCAACAACAGTCATCAAGGAAGAAGAAAGTCAATATTCTACAGGAAATGCAAATTCATATGCATATTCTGATGGTGCAAATTCATGGAAAAGTTTTGAAGATCGACCAATTTTAGGAGGTTGGACCATTGATGAAGTCAAACAAATATCTGCAAGATCATCTCCAAGAAAATCGCCATGTCGTAACCCTGATGAGACACCAATTATAGGAACCGTTGGTAGTTACTGGAGTCATAATATGCAAACAACAGATTCTTCAAGTTCTTGTACATCTCCATTTGGTATGTCTGCAAAATCCAGAAGGAACAAACAGGTATTATAACTTTTTTATACGGTTTTTAAAGTCGTGTTGAATATCGTTACAAATACTATATTAGATCCATTAAAAACACAATTTTGCCTAAAAACATACAATAAAATATAGTAAAAAAACAAAATTATAGTATAGAAATTTATTTGGTACAAAAAACTCCAGTATAAAGTAAAAAAAGACAAAATTACAGTACAAAAAATAAGTGTTTTTATGTTTTTAGGCAAAAATGTGTTTTTATTTGATTATGGAGTTAATTTCGTTTTTGGTCCATGTGGTTTACTTAAAATTGCCATTTTCTACCAATATTTGAAATAATGCCATTTTGGTCCCTGTGGTTTTCATTTTGTTTTTGTTTTAGTCCAATGAATAAGTGAATTGTGTTAAGGTATTGGATTAAAATGACAAGAAAATGAAAACCACAGGGACGAAAATGACAAGAAAATAAAAGTGCAGGGACAAAAATGACAAGATTTCAAATTTTGGAAGAAAATGGCAATTTTAAGTAACCACAGGGACCAAAAAAGAAATTAACTCTTTGATTATGTCAGCCTAAGTGTTTACTAGATAATGGTTTAGGATATTTCATGCATTTGAATAACTTTTGACCTGTTTATGTGTAACCAGTTGTATAAAATTTTTTATTTTTTTTAGAATAAAGCTTTAAGCTGTCACTCTTCTCCCACAAAGAGGCGATTGGATCGAGCATTCAACAAGACTGTTGTTTGATATTTTGAGTTAAGTTATGAAGTTGATCATCATGCTGAATGAATAAATTGGATGAAAGTGTTTTCATCTCTTATTACATATTTCCTTCTTTTATGCTTGTGAGTATTAGAAGTTGTTTACTCTCATTTTGAACCTATTAGACATAAGGTTATTGAATTTTGGAGTTATATGGTAGCTGGTGAATGAACTTGGCTAAAGTTTCAATTTTTGGGCTTATGGTAGGTATTGTAAATTTAATGGTTGTAATTTTATGTTTTTGAGGAATTGTTGCATGCTTTAATCAATTCAGATTTAATCATTGATAAATATGCATTTGTTATTAGTAAGTTCTTGTTGTGGATCATTTATTCACCATACACTGCAGTTGTTTAGTTGGTGGTGACCATCAATGGTGGTATTTAGTTTTGGTTGCAAATTTCTATAGTTAATTTAAAAATCCATATATCTTTACCAAAATATGAAGTTCCATAAGCTAATCATGATTAATATAATTTAACAATGAAATCGGGCCTTGGTTTTAAAAAGCGCAAAGCGCATAAAAGAGACGAGGTCTAAAACCGAAGCGCAAAGCGCAAAAGCGGTGGGCTTTTTGTACGTGAGGTGCACGGTGTTTATATAAATTTTTTTATACATTTCATAGGTTTTTTGCATCCCCTACCCAAAATTTAGTTATAATTAAGGTTTATATGTGATTTAATGTGTAAATTACCTACATGTACAACCTTTTTAGCAACATGTACAACATTTGAAAGCATAAAATCATCTACTGTCCAAGAAGGGCGCGCCTCAGAGGGATTTTTTCCCAAAAAATCGCGCTTTATGTGCGCTTTTTTGACAGAGTGCGCCTTGTTGTACAAAAAGCCCAGAGGCTTGCGCCTAAATGCGCCTCGGGCGTGCTTTTTAAAACCCAGAATCAGGCTTTTGGCCCGATTAGTCTTCATGGCATATAGCTTCGTCAAGAATCAATATTTGGTCACCACACACACACACACTAATAGCAGTAAAAGAGACTGAAAACGAGTATTTAACGTGGTCCAGTCAGGGTGACCTATGTCCACATAATGCAATTAGAGGTATATTATTAATCATGTGCTACAAAGGAATTACAATTACATTGATACGTATTTACAAAATAATAATATGGTCGATGAGGTGCGATTATTTGAGGCTCAAAGCTACATTTTCCATCTCGCATTTTGCTAGCATGTATTATAAGATGCGACTATTCGATATAGTTACCATGTTATACGATAGAATCTTGTAAACGTCATTGACATTATCATTCCTTACATTATTTAACCCTTCTAATAATAAAACACGCTTGTTAAGTGTAGTGGTGGCAATCCTTAACAGAAACCGAAAACTAACGCTGAAAGAACCAGATCTTGTGTTGGTTCGACTAACCCATTTAATAAGCATATTATCTTTGAGTAAATTTATTAATTAAACTAGTTGTGTATAACTGTAATAAAGTTGAACAATCCACATATGTTTAAAACTAAAAAAAAATCTAAAAATATATACACAAGTAATAGGATCAACTCAACAAACACGATTACAACTTTGGAATGAATTGGATTCATCAATATCTCGTCAACCAGACACAAATGACACCCGGTATTCAAGTGTATTCCTAATATTATCAATTAATGCTTGATAATCACCAACATTTACATCTTTCTGTTTATGATAAGAGAATACATAATCATTATGAGAGATTATGTGCTAATACAGCATGTTTTTTCTTTTTAACTTAATAAGTAGTCAGTCATTAGTTGTGTACTTCTGTGACAAGAAGCCTTCATAATGCTGACGAAAAGCCAACACTTTAACATCCAAAATCTGAAGCTAATAGACATTTATTGATTCAAGAAACTCATTAAACATCTGAATCGAATCATCAAATTACATTAAATCTGATCGTGTATCTCAACTGAAAATCCAAATTTGATAGATCAACCGTATTACAAACATCAGAATTTAAACTTTGAGCTAGCCAAAGTGCCAACCAACTTAAAAAAAAAAAAAAAAAAACACAAAATTTATTATTTATCATATCATCAACTTTCCAAGCTAATTTCTTGAACATCTAAAAATTTAAGTTTAAGTAATGACTAATTTTACTGCAATCTGATCGTAGGTGTAGAAAGAAATTGCACCGAGAATATAGAACTGATGAACTGAACAAATACTCATGGCCGAAACGAAATTCAACTACAAATCATGCATATCCAATAGTAAACTCCCCAATTTCCAAAACCCTAACTTTCTTTCGTTGATCGTAGTCTAAACTAAACAGATCAGGTGCAGATATCACCAAAAAGCTAGTAATTATACTCCCCCAAAGAATTCTGTATAACAAGATCTATAATAGTACAGCACAGAAATGACGAAAACTAATAGAATCAATCACCGATGATCTTGATCGAAGAAGATCTCTCAGATCGTCGTTTAGGAGTCAATGGCTGAAGAACAGAGTCTCTGTACTTGGAAGGCATTGTCATATTAGCTCTCCTCTGCCGTTTAGTTTTCTGCTTCGATTTCGATTTTAATTTCGATTCCGATCGGGGTAGTAGATCAGTAGTAGTGATGATGAGATTGTTGAATTGGATCGGTCTTCGTCTTCTAGTCAAAATTCTTCTTTGAATGTATGGAACACCGACGACTGATCCGGCTGTAACTTGATGGATTGCCTTTACGAGCAGATTGAGGCCAAAACAACGAGAAGGGGAAGAAGATGAAGGTGGGAATGATGAAGATTGGAGGGAAGATGATGAATCTGTAGATGATGCAAGGAGGGAATGAAGAGTGATGGATGAGTTAGATGGTGAATTTGGGGACGATGATGATGAAGAAGAAGCGTAATTGTTTGAAGGTGTTTGCATTTTGTTATGGTGGTGATTTGTGAATCTGAATCTTGGATTGAAGAGAAGAAATGGGAGGAATTTGGGAAGATGAAATCTCTCTGGATTGGTGAATCGGGAGAGACTGGTTTGGATGTTCGTCGATGTTGTCGTAAGTATTATATTACTCCTATAGATTCAACCATTTTCTTTAAAATAATACATTTAGAGTAGAGCATTCACGTTAGGTTGATTATAATTTGTGTATGATATAACTAGATTAAAACTCGTATATTATATCAGATTACATAACTAACACTTAAATTTTTTTATTTAATTATTATATATTTAATTAATTTATTATGTTGTAAACACTCATAAAATAAATGTTTGACACTTTTATAACTATAAATCTTGCTTTGAGATTTTAAAATTATTTATTAAAAACTTTTTAAATGTAAACTTATTAAATTTAATTGATAATTATACAAATTAAAGAAACGTCAAATTTAAAATTTTAACAGATTAAGTGCGGTTTTCCTCTTTGAAATTTGCAAGAGACGAAAACTGGTAAGACTTGAAACGTTAGGGACGAAAACTGTTAAAACTTGAAACGTTAGGGATGAAAAAGTTTAAGGCTTGAAACTTTAGGGACGAAAACTGTTAAGACTTGAAATGTTAGGGAAGAAAAGTTTAAGACTTGAAACGTTAGGGACGAAAATTGCTAAGACTTGAAACTTTAGAGACCGTTCCTATTAACGGTGGACTAAACTGTTACTTATTGCAAACATCGGGGATAAAAAGTGCAGTTTACTTTTTTAAATAAATAAGATAAATATTTAATTAGATAATAACAAATTTAGATGAGCTTGAAATTTAAATATATTTTATAATTTAAAATAGAATAAGAAGTATAAAAGAATTCAAATTGTTAATTTAGTTAATTAAATAATTAAACTTTTAAAAAATTAAGAGAATGTCATATGTCATTTTTTTGGAATGTTTTATTAAATGTAGATTTAGGATGGGTTAAAAGTTGAGGAGTGAGACATAATTTAAGGTGTTTTTTTTTCTCACTTTTTTAGGTTTAAGAAAAAAATATAAAGATTTGATTTTGGTAGATGGAAGAGAAAAGATAATAATATTATTTTAATAGTTTTTAAAGTGATTGCAAGTAAATGAGAGGAAAAAAAATAATGGTAAAGGTATAAAAAAAAATTTTAATTGAAAAACGTACATATAAGAATTACAAAAAAATAATGATTGAGATATAAAAAGTATTATTTACTCTCACAAAAACTAAGTTGGATATTAGAGTTAAGTAGACGGTTAGAAATACATGTATGAAAACTGAAAGGTAATAAGTTATTACATATGAATGAAATAGATGTTTGGTTGCCACCTAGGAATGAAAACTACTATTTCATAAGAAACTAGAGGTTACAAAATGATTTACTAGCTTATTTGCTTTTCAAAAACCAATAAAGTCTAAAAAAAGTGTTTTTTCAAACCTATAAGCACTTTTAAAAATTAAAATTTGTAAATTAGTAATAAGTCATTTTTCAAAAGACACAAATCTAGCTTTTCAAAATAACTTATGACTTAATGTCATATTATTACCAATCCACCCCCACCATTTACCCAATCTAACACCCACTATTACCCACCACTGCCGCCACCAACCTTCACCTGCCACCGTCAACCACCATCGCCACCCACCACCGCGACCACCCACCACAGCCACCACCCACCGCCACCCACGAACCTTCACCTGCCACCGTGAACCACCATCACCACACACCGCTACCCACACTGAACAAGATTGTGGTTGGCTTGATTAACTTGATTTTCCGGTTGCCGATTGGACCGACATTTGTCACCCGTATGGTCGTACCGTCCGCAAATGTTACAGATACGGCAAAGCAAGTGGGTGGGATGATGCAATTGGCAATGGTTGCATCGCGGGAAGGTTCCATTGTAAGGCCTCTTGACTTGACCCTAACCTTGAGTGGGTTGTTGATTGACTGGAACTGGTGTAAGAGGAGCGGTTGGAGTTGTGATCGTGAAGTTGCGAGCTTTTCATTTCCTGTGTCAGTTGGATGATGGCTCGTTTGGGGCAGCGATAGGAGCATGAGTTTCTTATTTGGCAGGCTCTACAGTAGCAACCTTCTTGGCACCCTTGCAGAACAAGGTACCTGTCTTAACGTGGTTATCGGTAAAGGTGGCAGACAACCGTATGGCAGTATATAATTTGTCTGGATCTCGTCCTAGAACGGAGTCTTGGATTTGCCTAGGAAGTTCCTAGATGAACTTCTCGATGCCCTTCTCGAGCGGGGTAACCTTATCGGGGCATAAGAGGCTCAACTCATGGAAGCGAACAATGTAGGCGCAGCTTTCACCGCTATCTTGCTTCAAATCGTGGAACTCGTCTTCAAGCTTCTTCATTTCTTTACGATGACAAAATTCTTTAGTCATTTTTGTTTTAAATTCGGTCCAAGTGAGAGCCATTACCGCTTCAATACCTTGGGTTCTAGTTTCCCTGTTACACCAAGTGAGTGCTCGATTTTGTAGCGCTCGTGCCATATTCAACTCTGAGATTCTCAGGACATTTGTTATGGCATAATGTCTCTCAGTTGATTCAAACCATTGGAGCAATGCGGTAGCGCCATCGGTACCGGTAACGGTTTTGGGTTGCACGAGTTAAAATGCTTGAAGGAGCAACCACTTGACCCTCTGTTGTTGTTGTTGTTGTTTTTGTTGTTAGAAGTTTGGTTTATTTGAGACACGAGTCTTGACATGGCGTTAGCCATTTGTTTGGTGATAGTCTTGGCTAGTTTACTGCCACTTGGACGGTGTGTGCGTTGTCGTATGGGAGGCATTCTAAAATAAAGATAATGAGAATTTTATTTTGAATGAATAGTATTCATAAATGTATGTATGATAGTCAAGATGATAAGAATGAATGATGTAAATGGAAGTTATCCAATAATGATTACTATGACATATCAAGGTAGTTAAGGTTTCTTTTAACAACCATGTGATACATGTTTTAGCCTATAAGTGATCACCCATCACAAGTATCCACATGAAAGCAATATATAACAACTGACCATTTTCCAGCACCGTTTCGATCAAATTCCGGCCTTTGTGCTACTCGTAATCTCAACATCACCCTAACTTAATCTAATATTTATTCAAGATAGATATTATCATTGTATTCTAATGTGTATTTAGAATCATTTGAGTGTATACGAAATTCCCCGGTTCAAAAGTTACACGCAAAACAATACAACGTTTCATAAGCCTAAAATCCTGACACCTCTTTAGGAGGTGAAACCAATGGGATTGGATAGGAAATGGAAAATCGTGAACGTAGGCGAAAACAGCACGCGAAACGGAGTCCAAACAAAGCGGGAAACGCGAAAACAGTTAACCAGTCTGATTAAATCACGAGATGACACGTCAGGGACATGTGTCACCCCGTGATTGGACCAAAGACACGTGGCAGCACCACATGAAGGCTGGCAATCGACTGGGACAGGTGTCAGAAGCTCAAAGGTGAGTCAGCGTACACGTGGCGAGCCACGGCTGGGCTGCGTGTCACGAAACCCTAAGCGCATCGCGCGGGTTGTCTCCCTAAGGCGGCACGTGTCGCGTAGCATACCCATTTATGCCTATAAATAGAGGTCGACGAGCAGATCATTGTGGCACATTAATCTTGAACTCAAAACACGCACATATGCTCTGATCGTTTGTTAAATTCGTTTGCGGAAGGATTACGTGACTTGGATCGATCGTCTATTGCACACCCTGCGGAGATTACGCTCGTAGATCGCTTATTCTCCTATTATCTCATTCTCTATCTCATTGCCTCGTCTATTAGGTGAGTTCACGGC
>WOUH02000009.1:9251826-9262480 GCA_009936405.2 Stevia rebaudiana
ATTTATTTGCTACAGTACGGGTCATTTCTTCCATTGTTTAAATCTCACAAACATGTAGACTCAGTTTCTCAATCTCAAAAGTGGAGGTTGGAATTTTATAACCCATTTACTTATTAATTTTGCTAAAAGGAACGGGTAAGATGAGGTTGAAAAATATTTATATAACACCTTTAATAAGATAAATAAAAACGTTTCTCAAGATGTGTTTTTTAAAGATTTAAAGAGCAATTCTCAATGGGTGGAAGCTGATATATTATAAGGTTTTAATGTTAGGATTGAAAAGGACCATAATACCCTCATGTGAGAAGCATGTGAGGAGGATTTAACTGATTTTGTTAACAATGTTAGCTTCAAAGACTAAAATCGTTAAAAAAATGCAACGTCAGGGCCTGCAACTGTTAAAAGATTCTTTTTTGTACTGAAATGGTTAAAATAAGTAAACCACATGGACGGAAATAGTAATTAACTCTATATTATTTGTAGTTTTTCATATAAAACACTTTTTAAAAAGCATAAGTTTTAATAAAATATTAAATGCTTATAAAACAGTGACCTTATTTTAAAATACAAAATATTTTTAAACCGGTTTTTTAAAAGATAAAAGTTTATAAAACACAACTTTTTTTAAAAGAACTATATTATTATTTTATTACTTAATAGACTTATTTATACATTGATTCAAATATACTTTTATTCAAAATTATCATTTTACATTTTTAAATCTTAATTATCAATATTTATTAATTCAATCCGTGTAATACACAGGATATAAACTAGTAATAATAATAATAATAATAATAATAATAATAATAATAATAATAATGATAAAAATTAAAAAATAAACACTTGTTTTCTAGGTTTCATTGGAGAAGGATCCAAGTGAAGTTTTTATTCAATTTTCAGCAGTAAAATGTTGGGAATTAGTTAGGGAGAAAGTTAATAATGAGATTTCAAAGAAACATAAGTTGAAGATACAAAATCTTCCTCCTTTGCAGCCACCTGGCAGTCTTGATGGCTTTGAAATGTTTGGTTTTTCATCACCTTCAATCTTGCAGGTAATGCTTTATCGCGTATTTTTTTTTATTATCGCGATATCAGCCACAACAATCAGTTTCAACATGATGGTTTATTTTCATAGGGTATTCAGTCATTAGATAAGAATCATGTATGCAAAGAGTATTGGGAATCACATTTTATACACTCTGGGTCCCACAACAAATGTGAAAGTTCATTAAGGATTCTGGAACCAGATATTCATGATGCCACCATAAACAATGGTTTGACTACAGTCAATGATTCTGTTATCACGGGGCTGTTAAAAAAGGCGAATTTGGAGGAGTTAAACGCGCTTACGAGTGTTTTGAGTAATGAAACTAATGATGGTTTAACTAGCAATCAACAAGTAATAACAAAGCTTCTTAGTGAAGAGATTCTTACACGATCCAGATGACAATTCGATAAAAAGATTTCTTGTTTTTAACTCGGTAAATCTTTTCGTTTCATTATAGTTATCGGGACTTTTATAGTTTTGGGTTTTTTTTGACCCGTTTGTTCTTTTATTATAGATTTTTGGTAGTGGTTTTATGTACTAGAGAGAAACGGAAATTTGTCATGAGATTTTTGTGATAATTGGAATTAACTTAGGTGATCGAAGAATTGAAATTATAGCTTTTGTTTTCATTTCATGTATTGGTTACAAAATTCGTAGTTATCGATTAAACTATCTTTACGTGACATTATCTTTTGTAATTGTTTCGTTGCAGGACCCGATGAGCAAGAACTCGAGAGTCTAACATTTGATGTTTTTCTTATCATTTTTTACTGAAGATGATATATATATACTAATACCATTTGTTGTTGACTGTTGATTATGTATTTTTTTATTCAATTTTGACCATATAATGCTATAGTTTCTATAAAAAGAACATGATCAAATAAATGAGATAATAGTAGTGAATTAGTGATAATAGCATGAATTAGTGATATTTCTTCTAGTAATGTGACAAAAAAAATATTAAGAAAACCAGAGAAAATGCTACATAAGCCAATAAAGCTTTTATAAAACGATAAATTAAAGGGGAAAAAAAAAAGAAACTAAAACTCATGATGTAACAATACAAAAGGAACAAGTTGCTTGAACGCAACTCCAAATTGCTATTTCAACAACTTAATTCAATCATTAAGAAATGATTAGCTTTTTAAAGCAAGTTTAGGTAGAAATTAAAAACTATGTTTTCAATAGATGAATGACTCTCATTGAATTTTAGGATTCATAAGCACATGTATCCAACTTAGTTGAGATGGTAAAATTGACAGGCAGACGGGTTGGGTTATTGTTAGGGCCGTAAATGAACTAAACGTTTAGTGAACAGTTCGTGAACCGTTTGGCGGAAAGTTAGTTTGTGTTCGTTCGTTTAATAAATGAACGAACATGAACAAAAATCTATGTTCGTTTAGTTAAACGAACGAACATAAACAAGTGCCTTGTTTGTTCATTTATGTTCGTGAACGTTCGATAATGTGTTCGTTTAAGTTCGATAAGCTGTTCGTTTTCGTTCGTTTGTTTATTCATTCTTTAAATGTGTTTATATCATTAAATTTTTAATGTTTGGTTTATTATCTTAACTTTTTATGTTTATTATTGTTATTTTAAGTTGATCAAACATTTTATGTTTATGGTTTTATATAAAATGATTACATTTATACTTATTTAATGTGATAAAATGTTTAACTTTACATAAACAGAGGTCTTGTTCGTTCGTTTGCGTTCGTGAACACATATAATCCTTAATGAACGAACACGAACAAAAATTTCCATTCGGTGAGCGTTCGTGAACAAGTAGAATGCTTAACGAACAAACATGAACAAGACTCATTTGTGTTCGTTCGGTTTGTTTACAACCCTAGTTATTGTCATATCATTGGGAGTCTCGTTGGGTTACACCTTACATGTTTTTCACAAACATAACCACATAAATGAATAAAAATTAAGTTTTTGAAGTCGTATGAAAGTTTAGTTGAAACAATATGTTAAAGGCATAGTAGAATATTGAACTAGGTTTGGGCATCTTTTGTATCTAATTAGATGTGCTTGAAGGTTAGAATTAGACTTCTTAAAACAGTAGTTAGAATTGATGTTTAGTCTAGTTAATTTAAAATTGATTATGGAGATTTTAAGATTAAAAGAATGATTTTAAGACTAAATAAATTAGTTTCTTAAAAATAAGTAATAAAATTCGTTTATTCTTACACTTCTATACAACAAATAATATGTATCCACATTAGGAAAAACAATGTGTGTGATTTTATAAAATTATTATACTTTTCAAAACAATTTTTTCACTAGTGCAGATATTTTCACTTTAAAAAAAATCTGCGGCTATAAACCTCTGGTTCTCTTTATGACACTTCACAAACATTTGTTTACTTTCTTTCATCTAAACTTCAGAGAAACGTGGGAAGTAGGTAACACTTGTGAGGCATTGATTTTTTTTTTTGTACTATATTAATTTTTTGTACTGGATTTTTTTGTATTAAATTATTTTTTTTGTACTATATTAATTTTTTTGTATTGGATTATATTTTGTATTGGATTTTTTTTTTGTACTGGATTATGTTTTTTGTGATGGATTATTTTTTTTTATTAGATTAATTTTTTTTGCACTGGATTAATTTTTGTTGTACTGGATTATTTGTTTTTGTATTGGATTTTTTTTTTGCACTAAAAATGAATGTCCTCAAATGTTCCACAGTTCCCTTTTTTTATGTTTTCTCAATGAACCTTCCCCCTAAACTTTAATGCAAACTTTTATTAAAAACCCAGTATTATTCAACATAATTTCTTTGAATTCACAATAGATAAAAAAATATGTTGTTTAATAACCGAAACAGCATTTAAATTTGAAATTAATATTTAAATGTTCAAAAAAACACCCTATACATTCCAAAAGAAATTAAAATCAAATGTACATTAGTTGTAATCATAATTTGGAATTGAAATCATCTGGAAGGCTAGAACAGGCCCAGTTGTTGTCATATTGCGTCATTGCACAAATATAGCCCAACTATGCTTTTATTTAAGGGGTTTAAACGAAAGAAGATTATTTCACCTTTTGGGAGGTTTAGTAATATTTAGAAACAAATTATACACTTTTCTATAAGATTAATTACAACATTTTAGATTGGTTGATAAATTATTATAATGAAATAGACATGCTAACAGAGAGACGTCATCTCACGGTAAACTAATGTAGATAGTGCCTTCAATTCATGAGTAGAGACTCTATGGAATAACTTTTACATGATTCATATTAAGTTTGAAAAGTTGTTGGTTTCAATGGTAGTCAAAGTAAGTTTAAAAAACCAGAAAATCATGACAAGTTTATGACTATAAATTTTATGATAAAGCTTTTAACGTCGTCTTAATTTTACCTTAGTCTTACCATACAAAAGATATATTACCATACAAAAGATATATATGATAGAATTAATACAATTGCAAATACAAGCATTCACATTCGGGCTATATTACTTTTATATTATTACAGCTTAACCACAGTGAAAATATGATAGAGTAATAATTCTGACATGCCGTTCCAAAAAAAATAAAATTGAAAAATGACATATAAATTAACTTATAAACAGTTAGTCTTTTATGTGATTTTAACTTTGAGCCGCATCATGATTTTTCACACTTCTAGGATCACATTTTAAAAGCATGATTTCGAGACAAAATAGGTTGTTATCATACTACTACAATCATGGAAAAATCTAATATAGTATATACGTACAAATTTTAAAACATATCACTTTCTTATATTAAATTGTATAAAAAATCTTCTAAACATGTCATTTTAGTAATTTATGATTAAATGTGAAGGCATATGATCTTATCATGTTAGTCTTGATTAAAAGTCTATTCTTTTAATAAGTTTAGTGATCAAAATGTTTTTGTTTTCAGCCTTCTCAAATTACTTGAGAATTTGGTAAAACCTTAACAAACAAAAATCTTTCTTTACGGTTGATTAAAGAACCTTAAAGTTTATAAAACTATATATATATTATAAATCCTAACCTTCTATGTTTATATTTATTTTACGATTCTAATAGATTCAAGTTTATTACGTGAAAACGAAAACCAAAATTTGAATGAAAAGAGTCGAAGACTATATATCTTTCATATTTATATCAGCAGACAAAAATAGATATCTCTTTCATCTTGACTTTGAGCGACCCCACCGGCAAATAAAAGCCAGCCCGTTTTAAAAAATCCAAATATCTCATCCAAAAATAAAACCTACGAATCAATATCCATAAAAAAGACAAGTCTTTCGGACTCGCAAACCGGCCTGCGACAGCCCTCGCCCCAGAACGTCGAAGGAGACAACCGACTCACGGTTCTAAAGCCGAATCAGGGGATGGGATTCAAACTGTTATCTCTGCCCCAAATCGTGTTATGCTCAACCCTGAATGGAATTCCCCGATCATCGCCATGGGCTGGCCACCCAAAGCATCACCTTGTAGGATTTGAACTTAGGTCTCCTTTAGAGAACCCAATCCCTTAACCACTAGGGCACTTATGTGGTGGTTAATCCATATCCACCAACCGTATGACAAATGCACCTTAACATTATCAAATACTGGAATCATAAGTTAAATAAAAATGAATTCTGTTTTTCTTTAAATTAATAACTTTTATACCAATAGGTCTTAGGCGGGGTCAAACCCTTAAACTCAAGGGAAACAACACCTAACTCCAATTAATTTGCTACTTAGACCCAAAACCACCCAAAATAAATTCTGATTGGTATATTATTTGGTTTTAAGGAAGGAGGGAGAATTAAATAAAGTTAGTGCTGTGAGCTTGTTGAATTGAGTCTAGAGTTGATGTATGATTTATTGAAACGTTAAATAATTATAGTTAGGAGATTAGTAGTGAGCATGTATAGGTTCGGCTCAAATGACAAAGCTATTGAAATTAGTGTGGTTTTGTTAAGATCATGAGTTAGAGCTCAACTTAAGGCGGATAAGTGTAATTTAATTATGGTATAAAACTATAAATTGAACGTATCGAGTGAGTTTATGGTAAAAAATTATCTCAATATTTGTATATCATAGAAAGGAGAGTGTGAAACATGTAAGTTTCACTAGACAATGTCATAGATTATGTAAAACAATCACCATATACAGTTTATAAATCCCATAAATATAAAATATTACTAAAGGATAATAAAATGAAATCAAATATATAACACATAAAAAGTTGAGCATAAAAATATTCCCTTCTTTAATATATATCCAAAACAATAATTAATGTGAACAACAAAAGACATGAACTAGCTAGATCTCCATGATAATCTTGAATATACTAACATATTAAGATAGAATTTTTTTACTTTTACCATGATCCTCAACTATCCCTTGATTTCCAGCCAACATCAAATACTTATCCTTTCTAGTAAGATTTGTGCACTCAAAACCCAAAGCATCACCAAGTTTTTTCTGAATATAGTTAGCCACATCATGGCTAGATTTGCCACCAGCACCACAAGTGAGCTCTTTGGTCAATTTTCCAAGAACTTGAACATGGTAACTTGGTCTAGGGTTCATGAGGAAGTAAATTGGGTCCAAACACTTGAGCCCACTAGCCGTCGTGCCGTAAAACATGGTCACATGTGTGTTCATTGCAACCGGCACAATCTCATCGGTTAACTCGGCGAACAACGAGCTAAATCTTAACAAATAAGGCTCCCTACAAGTAGTCCCTTCAGGACAAACAACCAAATCACCTTCACTTAATAGCTCGTGCATTGTTTCACCGTCTTGCTTCCGGTCTCTGGTTAACCTAACCGTTTTTATTGGTGATATGATTTCTGACATCTTGCTAAGGCTATATGTAACCGCGGTGAGTGGCTTACCAATGGTCATGGTTAAGAACACAGGGTCCAAAAGTGTTCGATGTGTGCAAACGAAGAGAACACCGGTTTGTTTGTTTTTGTTTTCCCACGAGTAATCACAACCTTGTATTGCGATATTTACACCCGTGAAACCACCTACGATACGCGACATGTGGTAAGGTAAGTATATGCCCACACAAAGCCTGATTATTGCAAGCAAAACACCAAGAGGAAACCATAGAAACATGCATAGTGTCGCTAATGGTGTCGGGAAAAATGCAAGTCTTCCGTCATGGAAGACTAATGGTTTTGGGTACTTCTCTCGTGGTATTGTTGTTGTTGCACTTTTTTTTCTATCTTCTTTGCTCACCACATAACCTTCCTGTGAACAAATCATTAAGTAAAGTTTAATATAAATTGTTAAAAAGAAGTTTACAAAAAGTTAGAATACACATGAATCCTGTTTGTGATGGATTTGGTTCAAGAAAGTCGGTTAGAATGGTGTAAAGCAACTAACCTACCAACATTTTCTTTTTTATAGAAAAAATAACAAGACAAAGTCTCACCACAAATAGAGGACTTTAATATTACGCGTTTAAAAAGACCTCTTTTGACACATATCTAAATAAATTTTTTTTTTTAAGTACTCATGAAAAGATAATAATTGGTAAAAAAATTCATTGGACCACTGAAATGGGAAGTTGATATATGAGATTCAGACCTATGACTAGCACATATAACTGATCAAGATGGTTGGTTGAAATTGTATGCTTTAATAACACTGCCAATAATAAAAAATAAATAAAATAAATAACAAAAGATGCAAACGTTGTCGTTTGCGTGATTCATATTAATCAAGTCTTCAAAGCCGGTTAACGTTATACGTGTTCAAAGACTCATCGTTAACAGAAGATATATAAACAACGTTACGAACTTTTTATTCCATTTTTAATTAATTAAGCATACAAATTAAACAAAAGAAAATTAGTCATTCAAGAATGATTTAAAATAGTCACACATACCTTGCACTGGGAGATGAAGAGTTGATCATGAAGACCACA
This sequence comes from Stevia rebaudiana, assembly GCA_009936405.2. NCBI lineage: Eukaryota > Viridiplantae > Streptophyta > Magnoliopsida > Asterales > Asteraceae > Stevia > Stevia rebaudiana. The sequence goes on from WOUH02000009.1 coordinate 9,259,784, forward strand.
ACTTCCAACACCAATATCTGGTTTTCTTTCATTTCCAAACCATTCTTTTACTGCTTTATGTTTCACAACAACCCCTGAACTTGACACAAAACCACTAAAATACCCTCCAATGTTATGCAACTCAGTCCCCATTACATCATCAACACTCAAATATTCTTTACAAAACCCATCAACCATCACTCGTGGCACCCTTGTAAAGATCAAAACTTCAATTCCATAACTTCTTGCAGATTCAAATAACTCATAAACTTGAAGATTTAAGTTCTCAAGGTAAAATTTGGGCAAAACTGATCTCCCTACATTTTTCATATCTTTCAATTTGAGCCCACAAAAGGTGATGAAGATCATAATCTTTAAACCTGACTCATGGTCAAGAACAAGTAACAAAGGGTATGATAATAATAAGATGAAAGCCCTAATTATGCTACCACCTTCAAAAGCAACCAACATGAAGTATGGAAAGAAAGATTTTGAGTTTAATAATAAGGTGTTTTGAATATCAGAAATTAGGGTTTCATGATCTTTGTTGAAGGTGCATTTTGTGAAGTTCTGAAATGGTGGAAGTTGATGGTGTGGTGATTTGTGTGATGAGTGGTTTCTTAACAAGAAAAAGCTTTGGTTTTTCACTTTCACTGCAGCTCTGTAACATGAATTAGCTAGCAGTTGGTATACTAACCATTCTATTAATTTGAGAAAGACCATTAGGAAATCCATCTCTGTGTGTGTGTGTGTGTGTTTGTGTGTGCTTTTTAGATGGAGTTATGGAGTGAAGGACATATATATATATATATATATATATAGAAGAGAGAGTGAGTTATTTAACGGGGTGCAAAGGGAAGTTGACAAAGGAAATTGACAAATTAATTGTTTTATGTTTTCTTTTAATCTTCCTTTTTTCTTGTAACCATAAAATCAATAGAGGATTACAGCATTTGGTTACCCAGACCTGTGGCATTAATTGCAAACTCAATTAACACTCTTGGTTCACCCCTGCGGTTTGACTTTTTGTATTATACTTTTTTTTTTACATCATTTTTTTATGTTACACTTAAAAAAAAAAAAATAAAAAAAAATAGGCCAAACTAGCAAGCCATTAGATTAGATGACACAAGAACGATAAAGATAAATTACATCAAATGAGACAAGTAAATTTATCACATTTCCCTCTAAACGTGACCCAAAACGTAAGATCTTGATTTGATTTTGACAGTAACTTATATCAGGGATCTTGAAATGTTATTGAAAGTTTGAGTATTTCTGGCTTATCAAATACACAAAATATTGTTATTATAATTACCAAGATAGTTCTCTTGTAGCTCTCCTCACCGGCCATAACCATGCCCAACAGATCCATCGTGGCGCAGGGAACAAAACGGGCACAACAATCGCACTAGTACACCCTTATGTCAAAGTACATCTTTGGTTGGGATTCAATTTAAAGCCACTGTCCAAGCAAATGAGCTAATTTCCTTATGATTCATAAACGAAAGCGATCAAATGACTCATGAGTTAAATGATAATCAAAGACGATAAATTGAACCAGGAGGTTCCAAAAACATAGTTCTTTATATTCAATAACAAAAAACTACTTAACAATAAATCGTATATCCCTTTTATAGTTAGGAATCATATTTTAAATTGGAAACCAAATAATAAATAATTAAAATAATATTCAATTTAAATTGCAGATAACTTTACATCATACTTCCTTTGTGCGAAAAAACACGTCCTTGAGTTTTGTCTTCGGACCAACCCACCAGGGTTGAAGGGAGCATAGAGTTGAATCTTGTTCAGCTCGCTCAGCTCCGGGCTCAATTGATTTGATGCTCTCTCCGTCCTCAAAACTAAGATTAATTAAAAAACTTTCAAACGTAAAAGTTTCTTATAATTAAACTTCAATATTCATCAAAAACGATAATACATTTTAAATAGAAACCCGAATAATAAATAATTAAAATAATATTTATTTTAAATTGTAGATAACTCTACATCACCTTCAATAGTGTTCAATGAGACGAAGGAAACTTAAATTGATCAAGATCAAACATTTAACCTCAATCAACCTCCTTCTCCATGCCATTGTAAATGGAAAAATCTCTCCAGATTCACTTATCCGAATTAGAGTTTACACCTAATTGGTAAATTTTTAACCTCAAGAAAAGCAACAACTTAATAAGCTTTTGGTAGGTCTAATACGAAAGTGGTTTGACGAGCTAGGAGCTGGCTGTGGTTTCCGGCTTAAAGACTTGAGATATGCGGCCATCGTTGCTTGTCGGGTGAATGTAAGCTGATTAAGGACCATTGCTTCTCCCGACATGTACGTTGCCGGAACCTTCCTTCTCCAGCCGATTTGTTTCCCTATACAATAGGTCTCATGGTTTTAATGGGTGTATTAGGGCAGCTTCCGACTATATTAAAAAATTATGGGGCCCGGGGCGGGGAAAAAAGATGGGCCCCCTAAAAAACTCAAGAATTTAAATACCAAATATGAATAATCTGATAAAAGTTATCATAAAAATAAACAAAACAAATGCATTGTATGTGATGCCCCAAATTCCATGGGCTCGCCACGTCATCGGATTTACACATAAGCACATTGGTTAAGACAGAGATAACACAGCAGCGGAATAAAAACTTCATTTTATTAAAACCAAAGTGCTATTACAATATTTCTAATATATTTTACATCATATCTCA
>WOUH02000009.1:9266085-9285117 GCA_009936405.2 Stevia rebaudiana
GAATGTGTTTTTGCATGATTCTTGATTATAAAACATTGTTTTTGTGTGTTTAACATATAGATGGGTATATTAAGAGTATAAGAGTTTAATACGCGATTCCTTACGTACGGTTTGTCGGGAGAAGGCGAGAATCTTCAATAAGCAATCAAGAACTCCAATGTAGCCTTTTGTATTGATCCAAATGTGTTTGTTTGATGATAATATTGAAAGGATTGTGAAATGAAATCAGAGAATAGCTGTGTTTGTTGCTGTCGAGTGAAAGAATGAAAAGGAGAATGAAATGGGTGAAATTGGTGATTATATAGTATTGTTTTGGATAAGGAATTTGAAAAGGGAAATCTTGGATTTTCAGCATGGGTGATACATTTGTATAATAGATTTTTTTGTGGATCAGGTTTGACTTTGGTGTTCACTTGATCGAGATATTGAGAGGGTGCCGAGAGGGGGTCGAGAGATTATTGAATGGTTCCCTTTTTGGCTCATCGAGAAGCAATACTCCTCTCGGCAGGGCCGAGAGGCTCCATGGTGATTATGTTTAACAATTGATTGAGGTATAGGTTTGATAGTGGATTCCACGTGTGGTTTATTATTTGGGCCGAGAAGCTCTAACTTGATCGAGACCTCCTGTTGCCATCGAGAGGATGTTTAATTTCATTGAGGGTTTGATTTGATGGTGGGTTTCACGTGGAGCTTGCATGGAAGGGTATTCGGGAGGTTGTATCCTCTCGGCAATGGCCGAGAGGTTGTAAATGGATCGAGATCATGGTAAGTCCATCGAGATCTTTGTGTTCCATCGAGAGGGTTTGATCCATCGAGAGGTATGGAGAAAAGGTGGCCGAGAGCATGAGATCCATCGAGATCTTTGTTGTTCCACCGAGAGGATTCGATCCATCGAGAGAGTTCGCGGGATCGAGAGGGTACGCGGTTTCGGCGTCGGTTTACGCATGCATGGTTCTCATGCATGTCGTCGGGTGAGTTCGTCGACCGTCGAGGGTTAATCGGTTCGGTTCGAGGAGTCGCGGTATCACTCGGTTATAATCGTAGACGCGTTGGTTCGATTAATTATTATCATAGTTCGCGGTTTTAATTTGTTTGAGTTTAATCGTATTCGTATGTATTGTAGTATAAAGTTCAAATATTCGGTGATAATACGTATAAAAGTACGTATAATGTAATCGGAATCTGACCTGAATTTCGCGGTGGTTACAGTTATTAACTCGCAGATTGGATATACAATGTTTGGTCTTCTTATGTGAAATTTTACTCTTAGCCAAACAACCCAAGTAAACAAAGAATAAAAAGGTTTTTGACTCAGTAATAAGAGACATTTAACACGCTTTTGGTATTTTAAAAGCAAAATAGGGTATAAATAATTGATAACAACAGGCAATGAAATGCGATGAGTTAACATGTTTTGAACGCTTTGTATGATAATGCACAATATAAGACTAGCGAAATATCATATTAGTTCCTAATCTTTGGTATAAATAATTGATTGACGCTGCTTTTATTAGTTCTTGTGGACAACTATCCAAGTTGGTTCTACAATTAACAATATTTGAAGGAGAGGATGTGAAAGATGACTTTTAAATGGTTTATGTAAGGAAAAATAAATATTAAACAACGTGATCTGATGCTAAAGTGAAAACAATAAAGGATATAGTATGTGTGAAAATTGGGACGACACTCCTAGTCCTAAGACTATCTCCATTGATACCTGGGCGGTCAATGGGTTGCCGATGTAGCTCCAAAAAAAAAATCAAAATTAAATTAAATGAAGCATCTTTCTCACATCATGTACTCTAATTCGACAAAAGGTTGCTTGATTATTTAATATATATTTAATACACTAATATGTTGGTTGGGAAATATTTGTACTTTTTCTTTACAATTAATTAATTTCATGTTTAATTTAGTTATTCTTTAATAACCTATAATAAATACATTTTTATAAAAACTAAATACGCAGTTTTGTTTAGTTTTTTTTTTTATTGTGAATATCCCGATATAAGTTTTATTAAAAAATGGAGTTGTTTCAAAGATATGTGTTATATATATATATTGTCACATGTGTACTATTGGTTTCTTGGATTTTTTGGTAAAACTTATTATCCAAATATCTTAACATTATTTGATTCAAAGAAAACTTAAAAATTATAAAATTTGTAATTTATTCACGATAAATATGTAACATATACTTACATAAAGTATTTTATTAATAAAAAAATTGAGTATGCTGGGCTGTTAATACGTGTGAAAAAATTAGATGAATGTTGGATTATATAAGTGAAGATGATAGAAATTATTCTTTTCTCTATTGATATGTACGAATTGAATGCTTTTTATTGTTACCATTTGAATTGAAGGCTTTTTGTTATTTTTATTTCTTTGAACAATAATCTAAAGAAGATGTTTAAAAATAAAAATTCTAAAAGTGCATTTGGGCCGTTTGGCTTCAAGGTTTTATGTTGTTCCTTGATCAGCATGAATTTGACTTTTGCATATTTGACATTTTGTATATTTGACATTTTGACATAAATGCTCTTCTTTCCTCTTTGTCATAAACAGTTAGTTGACTTAGTTTTCTATAATAACTGCGTAGATCTTTGATGTGGCTCAAGTCCCATAGTTTTTGTCGTTAAAGTTTTTCCAAAATAAATAAATGGTTTTTAGATAAAATGATTTTGTGAATTGTTTCAAAGAGAAAAGTGTGAAAGCACATGGAGATTAAAGGAGTCATAGTAAAGAAGCGAGTGATTTTTAAGAGGCAAGCCACGACTCACTTCCTAATTAATCTAAAAGGCAAACATTTATTAATAGGCTAATCACACATTCTATAGAAACGTACGTAAGTGATTTGTTGGATTGTTTATTGATCTATGTATGGATGCGTATACGTGTAAACTTAAATTCTAACAAAGAATTTGTGAATCATGATTATCAAGTTTAATGTTTTAAGAGCCCAACTATATATAATATATTAATACCTAAAAGGGGGTTAGCAAGAAGGTCGAAATCACGAATCCACCAAATTCAAAATTACATCCATACATTCAAAACACTTTATCTTCCCTAGCTAGTTTAATGACATATACATTATCTACCTTTTTATCCAAAAATCAAAAATTCTTCCTAATACCATGAATGGTCAGTGGCCTTAGACCATCTCCATCGCTAAGAAGGAGAGCCCAGCCACGAACTGGAAGTTTGCACATGGGGCGTGCGGGTTGGATGGCAAAGGGGAAGGTATGGGTTTTGCACGTAGATACATGCGTCACATTTAGGTTTTTATTTTATTTTTTTTACTTACAAACTTAATATATGATATAATTCTAATATGTGGTGTATGTGGGAAGGATGATGATGTTAGTGTTAGACTATGCGTAATGGGTGGAGTGTTTGTGATGTCGCGTCAGTGACACGCAGGTTAGAGACTGTCAGTGAGTGTGCTCATATTTTGTGTTTCTTTACACAATTAATCAAACAAATGCGAATATACAACACCTTAAATACAAAAATTGAAAAGTGAATCCAAAGTAAATGTAAGTATATAATATCTTTAATGTTAAATGTTTTAAGAACTAATGGTATTTGTCCTAATGGTACCATGAGTACTTCCTAAGTGGGAGGTCTCAGGTTGGAATCTCACTCGGAGCAAAAAAAATGCTCTTGGTGAGCCAGAGGGTTTTCCCACAAAGTAGGTTTCCTCCTGGATGGTGGGGCGGGGTCGCCACGCTTTCAGCGATTTCGCTGGGTGGAAGGCTAATCTGTTTGCCAGGGTGAAGCCGGGTAGCCGCGCTATTTGCTGTTCAAAAAAAAAAATTTGTTTTAAGAAAAATTTAAAATATTCCTATACGACAATTTAATCATATAATGGTTGAATCTTTGATGCGAAAATCTTGGAATGATTTGGATAAAACTAAAATGTTAGTAAGATATCTCAACAATATTTCACCAACATTAACGGATCTTGGTTTATTTTAAATCTTATTTTGTTAATAAGTGGAATATTCCACTGAAAAGCGCACAACTTTTGTACCTATAACCTGCCAATATTTGTACCACAAATCTAAATTATGTTTTGAAAGTTTCTTTTGGATTCTACGGTACATGTGGTTCAAGTTGGATCATGCATTCGATGCTTATGGTTGGTGAATCGTCTCAATCATTTCATGTGGATGCAAGCTTCACTACAAGTTTGAATAGTCTACGCATTTACCTACTTCCCTGCCTTCATGCTGTTTTTGTTTACTTGCTCACATTTTATTTTAAATGTAGCTTTACTTAACCTGTTTATAATAGTTTTTGGAACAAACGATGTCTCGAACGTTTTAGTTAACCTAGTTATTGTATGCATAAAGTGATTATCGTACCATGGATAGCTTAATATTTTTCGAGGTCTCTAGCGAAATTTTAGGTTTGGTTTTAGTCACTTTTAGGCAAATTTTATATGAATTTTAGGATAAGAATTCATTCCACTTTTTAGTTGTCATTTCCACATGAAAATAAAAAAAACAAAAAAAAAATCCTCCGCAAGACATGTTTCAAAATTGAAACTTTAAAATGTAAGAAAGATTTAAACCTATTAGATAGAATCTAATTCTAGAAGAAAAAAGTTGGAAAGTATACTAATAAAAAATATCTGTATTAAACTATTTTTCAAATTTTATATGTTTTTTATACATTTATTACTTTTATGTAAGACTTTAATTTTATTATAAATCGTACCATTAAAACAAGCATAAGTTTATCTTTAAACTAAGTAGAATAACATTATATAAAAAGTTACGTTTTTATGTCTTTGGTTTTTGTAGAAGGTCATTGTTTTTTTTTTTTTTTGACTTGTTATGTCTTTTTTCTGTTCGACAAAATGTCCTATTTATGAAAAAGACAAAATGGCAATTCGTTATAAAAACACAACTACGAACAAAAGGACATAATGACATGCTATTCAGAAAGACAAAATTACATTTTTGTCAAAAAGACACATTGACGAACAAAAAGAAACAATGTCGAGCAGAAAGACACAATCACTTGTTAAAAAGCTGAAAAAATCTGAATAAATATAAAAAAAATTACTTTTTTATACAACAATATGATACTCATTTTAAAGGTAAAAAACATTTGTTTTTATGATGTATTTATTTAAAAAGTAATCTCGTATATACATGTTATCTACCTTTTAAAAAGTGAGAAAAAATGATTAAAAGTGAACAAAAGTGGTCTATGACCAAAATAATAAAATATTAATCTAAAATTTTATCTCAACCACTAAGTACAAATCTAATGGTCTTATATCCTCCTTTGACTTCTTACAATAGAAAGGCTTATTAGCAAAACTCTACCCAACTAATATACGTTTATAAACAATGCAAATAGAAAAACCGTTGAATTTTATTCAATGCATGAAAGGGGCCAACAAGAACTAGAAATCTCAAAGAAAAATAAATTAACAATTAGATTACAATATCACGAATATTAATATCGCACCATCTCTCCCAATTTAAAACATAACATTTTGATCCATTTTTCAGCCACACAAAAAGATGGTGGAGTGATGGTTGAGTTTTGATATAATGTAATAGGTGAGGAACCGATTTGTAAATGTAGCTAGGAGTCTGTTTGTAATAAGTCATAGTTGAGGGAGAAAACTGTAAAAAAGTCATTGAGACTCAAAATGGGATCGTTATAACCCTAACTGCAATAACAAACGGGGACAATTGTTGATCCTAATTCTTCTTGATTCTTATCATTGGTATCAGAGCAGTCGCTCAACGGCAACTCAGTTTTACCAATAATTCTAATCTTCTGCGGAGATTACAACAATGGTGACTCGAAGTAGAGCCGATTTAGAGAAAACAGTGGACGGGCATGTGATTACGCTGTTGAAGGTTGACACCTTTATGTAGAAATCTGAGCAGAATTTCGCAGTTCTCAATGCTAATATGAAAGCAATTTTGTCTAAATTGAATGGTAGTTCGGATTTGAATCCTTTAGGAGAAGGATGGTAATAAAAATAACACAAAATTCAGAGGTGATCGTTTTCACAGAGTATGTAAAATCGATTTCCCTAAATTTGATGGCACGAACGATGATAATTGGATCGAACGTTGTAAGCACTTCTTAAGTGTTGATGACACTCCATAAAAATTAATGGTGCATTATGCAGCGATTCATTTAGAAGGAGATGTTGCCAAATGACATCAATCGTTCTTAAAGACACGTACGATGTTGATATCGAATATCAAATGGAAAGATTACTCTGAAATGGTTGTATCCAGATTTGCAGATTTTTTAATTGAAAATGCGACGGGGATGTTGACTTCCTTGAGTCAAATTGGATCTCTTGATTCCCTTGAAGAATTTGGTAAGCAATTCGATTCTTTTCTTCTTAAGGTCTCCATTCCGAAACCTTATGTTGTTAATATTTTCTTAAAGGCGGTGAAACCTGAAAATGGTCGGCCTCTTAAGATGTTTCACCCAAAAACCCTTTGTGAAGCATTTTACGTAGCTAAAATATAGAATTCTACTTTTAAATCCACCATTATTCCTCATAATACTAGATATAACTCATTTACTAAACCTAACCCAGTTGTTAATGGTTCTTTATTAATGGTAATTACCAGCCCCTCCTTTGAATAAACGCTCACCTAATGCAAAGCAATTAACTAGTAAAGAAACTGAGGGAAAAAGGTCTTGTGGTGAATGCTTTTGGTGCCTGGAGAAGTTTTTTCATGGTCACATATGTACTAATAAGCAGCTGTTTGTTCTTGAGGTGGTGGGTTGTGAGGAAGATGATGAGAAAGGGTCGGTGGAAGATGATTTAGTTTCCTTTCCAGAATGCACAGATCTTCATATTTTCATTCATGCTCTCACTAGCATGACTTCTTTTTCCATTATAACAGTAATTGGTACCATTGGGAATAAACAAATGAGGATTTTGATTGATTTAGGTTCCACTCATAATTTTCTTGATGTGAAGTTAGCTTTGAAATGGAATTGCCTGCTTAAGTCAATTGAACATATGTCAGTAGGAGTTTCTAATGGATCTAGAATACATTGTGTAAAGTTTTGCCCTAATTTTCAATGGTTTATGGAAAACAAGTGGTTCACCACTAATGTATTTGTTATTCCTTTGGACAATCATGATATGGTACTTGGGATTCAATGGTTACTTACTTTGGGGGGCTATAATTTGGAATTTTGTTGATTTAACAATGCAATTCTAGTTGGATATTGTTCAGTGTACACTCAATGGGGTTAACAATAGTGCAATATCTTTGTGTTATGCTAGTAGTATGAGCTATTTATTGGTTTAGAATGGGAAAGTAGATGAAGCCCACCTGTTTATTCTTCAACTGCAGTGTGATAGAGAAGAATTCCAACATGAAGCAAAGGTGTTGGGAGAGGCAAAATGACAAACTGCAATCTTTATCATTGAAGTTTGATGATGTTTTTCAAACTCTTTCATCTTTACCTCCTAAGAAAGCTTTTGATAAAAAATCAGTTACAAGATGAATCAAAAGTTGTTAATCTCAAACCTTATAGGTACCAAGCTGCACAAAAGGATATTAGTGAAAAACTGACAAAAGAATTGGTGGATACGAGAGTGGTCAGAGGTAGTACCAACCATTCTGCTACTCGAATTGTTTTGGTAAAAAGGAAACATGGATCTTGGAGATTTTGTATTGACTGTAGAAGACTTAGTGATGCAACAGTCAAAAACAGATATCTTATTCCTCTAATAGATGCATTATTTGATGCAGAACTAATGGAGGTTTGTTTGAATTTGTAATTATGCCTTTTGGGCTTTCTAATGCTCCTGCTACCTTTCAAGCTTTGATGAATTATACATTTAAAGATTTTTTCAGGAAGTCGGTGTTGGTATTCTTTGATGACATTCTTGTCTTTAATAAGTCATGGGATCTACATTTAATTCATCTCAAATATGTATTAACTGTTTTAAGACAACAATAATTGTATGCTCAAAATCAAAATGTTCTTGTGGGGGATCATCAGTTGAGTATTTGCAGCGTATAATCTCTAATAAAGGGGTAGCTACAAATTTAAGAAATTGGTAGCCATTAAAGATTGGCCCGATACCTGTAAATGTCAAACAGTTAAGAGGGTTTCTTGGTTTAACTAGCTATTATATAAGGTTTATCAAATCTTTTGATATTTTAGCTAAACCTTTGACGGATTTACTACGTAAAGACTCTTTTGTAAGATCGGAATTGGCAACACAAGATTTTAACCAATTAAAGCAGGTGTTGGTATCCCCACTAGTACTAACTTACCTAATTTTTCAAAAGTTTTACTGTAGAAACAAATGCATGAGGTAAAGGTATAAGGGTTGTTTTAAAAGAGAATTATCAGTTTATCTGCAAGACAGCAAGCTTTGTATGTTTATGAAAGAGAACTATTGACCATTATTTTTGCAGTAAAATATTGCCATTGTTATCTTTCTATCATTTTATCAAAAAAAGTGATCAGAAGAGTTTGAAGCATCTTTTAGATCAGAAAATTATAACCCCATTACAGCAGGTATGGCTTTCTAAATTGATGGGTTATGACTTTGAAATTCCTTATAAGAAAGGTAGTGAGAACAAAGTTGAAGATGCTTTATCACGAGTTTATTCACCTTCTTTAAAGTCTTTCCCAATTCGTACATTTGATCCTTTTATATGAGATAAAGCTCAATATTCTTAGCACACTGACATGCATTTAGCTACTAATGTGCAAGATTTACATAAGGGGAAATCTGTCAAGGATTTTTGTTGGAAATATGGGGAACTATTCAAAAAGTACAAGGTGGTAGTATGAAATAATATTAATCTACAACAAGATATCATTCAACTCTGTCATGCTAGAACTACTGGAGGGAACTTAGGGATTCATGCTACGGTCCAGCGTGTCAAAACCTTATTTTCTTGGAAAGGACATCACAAGCAAGTTCATAATTTTATTGTCAGAAAAGTAAAATGGAAACAATTTCCAGTCCATGGTTATTAAAACCTTAGCCAATTTCAAATTCTATTTTTTTCAGACATTTCAATGGATTTTATTGGTGGTCTTCCCAAATCACATGGGAAACATTCCATATTTGTTGTGGTTGACATGTTAACTACGTATGGTCATTTCATGACTTTATCACATCCATATTTTGCTACTCAAGTTGCGCAAGTTTTTCTTTATTATGTGTTGAAGTTGCATGGTTGATTGTGATACAGTTTTTATTAGCCAGTTTTGGGAATAGTTAACTGCTTTACATGGTGTTCAATTTGCTCTATTAATAGCTTACCATCCTTAGACACATGGTCAAACAGAAGTGGCCAATCGATGTTTGAAATCATATCTTCGTTGTGTGGTGATGGATCGACTAGTATGGGCAAAATGGTTACCATTGGCGGAATTTTGGTACAATTCTAACTTTCATACTTCAATGGGTATTACACCTTTTCAGGCTTTATATGGTCATCCCCCACCATTGTTTGTTCCTTATGCTCCAGAAGATGTTTAGGTGGCGAAAGTACTACATTGCTAACTGATAGAAAAGAAACACTCAAGTTACTTCATTTTGCTTTACTACGAGCTCAAAATTGTATGAAACAAATGTCACATAAGAATCGAAGTGATCATGAATTTAAGGTGGGAGATCGGGTTTATGTGAAGTTGCAACCTTATGGTCAGATGACTTTGAGAAAGACACTTCAATAAGTTGGGTCCCAAATAATTTGGTCTTGTTTTTGTGATTGAGCGGATTGGATATTTTGCGCACAAGTTAAATTTGCCATCTGAATCACACATTCATTGAGTTTTCATGTTTTGTTACTCAAATTGGCTCGTGGTGATGTTACACAAACAGTACCTTTACCACAATGTTCCTGATACTTATTTCAGCTATTGTAGGTGTTGCAGAGACGTATGGTTTGTCGTGGTAATCGAGCTTCAACTGATGTGTTAATTCAGTAGAAATATGTTTCCATTACAGATGCTACGTGGAAAAATTTGGAAGATTTACAAATTAAATTTCTAGATTTTGGCTTTTGAGGACAAAAAAGTATAGGGGGAGTATTGATATGATGTAATAGTTAATGGACCAATTTGTAAAAGTAGTTAAGAGTTTTTTTTGTAATAAGTCATAGTTGAGGGAGAAAATTGTAAATAAGATGCTGAGACTCAAAATGGGGTCATTATAACCCTAACTGCAATAACAAACGGGGACGACTACTAATCCTAATTCTTCTTTTGGTTCCTTTCTTCTTGATGCTTATCAAGTTTGTTATATATTTTTTACACTTTATTTTATATATTTATTTATTATCGTTAAGAATATAATTATAAATTGTTTTACTTTTTGTTTTATAAGTTGAAGGGTGATTTAAAGTTAGGGTCGGAGGTTGAGGTCTATTGGTAAAATGTGAGACTTACATTCAAAATGTTGTAAGTTTAAATCTTGTTCAAGACAAAAAAAGTAGTTGTCAAAAAACGAGATTCAGGGTTGTATGGCCGCCCACATAGTTTTGACATTACCAAGATTTAGGAGCACTACTGATGTGTTGCAAAACACATTCACTTTCCTTTGTATTTTGTATTTTGTATTTTACAAAAAATGCGGCAATATTGCGCTATACATGCACGTATTTTATAATAGTTTTTATTAGTTTTTGTATTATTTTTAGTTTGATGATGAATTGTAGGTGTTCATGTGTAAAATGAGCCAAAACAAATTTAAAACGACAAAAAACAAACACACGGGAGAACACGTGGTTAACTGGGAAACAATACCGTAAAAATCCATAAAAAAATGTATTTTACACATTAGACCAAATATGGTCTAAGAAGCAAACTTGCGGGTGGAACCGGAATTTTAAATCAAGAGATTTTAATTCTGAGACCCTATACGATACGCGCAAGGAAAAACTAAATATTGCGCTATACATGCACGTAGGTTGTGAAAAGGCAAAAAATGCGGCCCCGACTATTTTGTCCTAAGCGATACGCGCGAGGATGCAACTCACCACTGCGCGGTATGTGTAGTTTTCTGAAAACGTATAAAAACCTTATTTTTAGGTATAAATAAAATGGGATGGATTCTAGGTGCAGAGTTGGGGAGTTTACAACACCTAGGATTGATTGGCTGAGATTAGGTTAACATTCAGACTTCATGTAATAAAATCAGTGGTGTTTCATCATGTCTAGGAGTTATTATCTATGATAGCTTTAATGGTGTGGTTAGATACCTAGTTTTGGTTTTGTTTTGCCCCTTTTAGACCGGGAGGGTAAAAGGGTAATTTTGTCTTTTGCTTATTGGTTAGATTTAGGTGGACCGGGAGGGGACCTGAGTTTGGTTAATATTTTCTTTTGCATAATAGGTATAAAATTGCATTTTCGGTTGCCCACTAGTTGTCAGTTAGACCGAGAGGGAACTCTGGTATAGGAACCGAGTAGTAGGGAAGTTAGACCGGATGGGAAGCCAATCATAGAGTTAGTGTGATTCAATAGGATTTAGTGTATCCTCTGTCGTGTTTGTTAAGACCGGGAGGAGATCATACGTCAACTAGGTTTACTAGGTGTTCCTAACCTTTAGAAAACGTGTCACCAATCATGAGTCCAATACCAAGTGCGTGTGTGATTGAAGCATGATTATGTGTCTAATTAGTTGCTTCTTGTTTATTATTTGATTTAATCGCTATTTGTCTGTTATTTGTTTTGATAGAAATTAATTAGGTTATTAGTTATGACCCCCCAACCCCCCCCCCCCCCCCCCCCACTCGGGGGGAATCGTTAATATTAATAGTTAGTTAGGTAATTTAATTAGATAAAACGTAGGTGTGCCTTGGTTCTGTCCGTTAGTGTGTGGTATTTAGAGATCATTTCGATAAAGTTATTACTTGAGTATTTTAATCGCAAGATCTAAGCACATCAAATACTCAGAGCATTCAAATCATCCTCTATTTACATTTCTATAATTTAACCAAAATCACATTTTAATTTACATTAAATTTTGTTTAAGTGTTCACATCTCATTATCTATTTTAATTTTAGTTCCACTAGCTATTTCTTTTTTTTATTTCTCTCTTTTTATATACTAACACAGTTGTAAAGATTAAACAAAAATTAAAGTGAAGAATGTGACAGAAAATAAAATGAAGATAAATTTTAAAAGACCTTATAAAATAAAAAATAGGATTTGAATGCTTTCAAATAATTGATGGAGCACTAGATGTATAAGTAATATCTACTCTTAACAAGGTTTCTAAAAAAATTAATTATATGGAATAGGATAGAATAGAAATCATTAATCATGATGTGAGATAGCGAAGACCCAAAAAGTAGGATTTTGAAATTAAATCAATCCTTATATAATTGTAAGAATGCTAGTAGGGCATGCATAAGTGAAAAGAAGAGTGGGGAATGTGATGTATCAAGGTTGGATATAATTTGGTAAACACCATTGGATATGCTCTAAGGTTGGATATAATTTATAATTTATTATATTGTTTTTATCTTGGAATAAAAAATAAAAAAAAAGAAGCTCTTTCTTTCAAGCATAAGCATTCGATCCTTCAATTGAATTACGTAAATTCTTTGTATACGTGTAATTGATTTTTTCTTTTTTATTCTGTGTGTTTTCTTGATTGTAAGTTACACATACTTTTTGAACATTATATACAATATTATCAACAAAATCATTGTTCTTCAATTTATGCTCTCATCCTGTTTTCTAGTCGAAGTTTGTTCTTTTTGTTACATGTTTCTACTTATGATAGTGGCTAGGATCCGATTGAGTTCGAAAGATCCATTTAGTTTTAACGGGTATAAGAAAAAAACTATTAATTTGGACAATTGACTTAATGATGTTTAAACTGTGATCTTCCTTCTTTGAAACATAATATATGGATTCACGTACTTTCTTGTGATAGAGATAACGTATAGATGGTGTTCATGGTTTTCTGGTTGTTTTACGGTGCCTACTTTCATACAGCTTTACAACTCATCAACTATTTTGATAATTTCAAACAACAATTCATGTTATCAAAAAAGTCAAAATCAACGGATGGAGAAGCAAGCTAGATCCTTAAAGGATTTACACCGACATAATAACCAAGTCAAACAAGTTCCAATTAAAAATAAAATATCAAAATTATAAAGAATAAAAAAGTTATTTTTTAAAGACCGGTAAAATATATTTACATTTAATTTTGTGGTTGAGCTGTCATTTAAATTTCCTGCGTGTTTATATACGGGCATATGGCTACTTGTTAGTTGTTATTTTTTTTTTTAGAACAGCCAGCAAATTTATTAAAATAAGGAGAAAGCTAGCAAGATGCTAGATACAAGGATTAAAAAGAGAAATTACACCATGAATTCCAAACAAGACCCTTATTTTTTCCCCTATTTTTAACCCAAGTAAACGACATGAGTTTTATGTTTTCGACGATAGTTGAGGGCTCTAGTTGGCGCTTATCAAAACATTTTGTGTTTCTCGCTTTCCATATACACCATAACGTAGTGAGGAATATCGAATGAAGGAGAATCTTGAGAGGTTTTTGAAAGGCCAATCCTCGTGGATGGTGAGAATGTTTAGAAGTAATTCCTTCGGCGCCTTGCACCAATCAAGAACCCAATCCCAGACGCGAGATGCAGAACAAAATGAGACATAAGATTCGGTGAAGAAGATGACGCGAAGACAGAGAAATACTTGAAAATAAGAAAACTTTTGTCTGAAAACTTTTGTCAGAAAACGTTGATGGCACAAATAAAGTTTCACAATAAACCCTTTAGTTTAAGCAAACTATAAAATAATCTTTAAGTTTGATTAAATTTTGAGAACTTTAAATTAACTATTTCTGATATATTAACCATTAATTGTGTTTTTTTCATGAACAAAATGACATAATATTACGTGCTTTTGTTATTTAAATTAGTATGTTTATTGAATAATAAAATATTAAATAAAAAAATTGATTGAGTAATAATTGTAATTAGTTAAACCACTACACTTCATTTAAATGTGAATTGAATGAATTTATTTTTGCCTACATGGTATCTAGTTGTGACTTTAACAAAACAATTAATTAAAACCACTACACCTAAAAACTGTAAAAAGGTTTCTTGTATTGGCACATGACATCTTGTGTATTTTTAAGTAGCGTAAATCTGTAAATGTGGGTACCTTGAGTTTGCCTTGCAGACTACGTTCAATACGTACAATGAAGACGGAAATCACAGAATTACGATGATTGAGAGATCCCATTATTATGATTGATCAAAAAATTTGGGTATTACGATTATTAAAATCGAGCAATTAGGGAGATTACATCATATATAGTTGATCGATCCATGAATTGCGTATTTGTCTTTGATCGAACAATTTGGATATAACGAGTATTTAAGGCTGCTACAACATGTATGATTTCTTTTATGATGTACTGTGTTTGCTATTGTTTCTCTATTGTGTCTATGTATTTGTTGTAGTGTCTTTGTGTTATACAATGTGCTATATTGTGTCTATATGCAACTTTGTTGTGTTGTATTGTGTCTTTGCCTTTGAAAATACATTTATTGAAAGTGATTAGATCTAATTCATAGCTGCTACAGCTGGTACGTTTTATTTTATGTTGTTTTGTGTTAGTTATTGTTTCTAGATTGTGCCTTTATGTATCTTTTGAACCAATGCATGGCTGCTACAGCTTATCAAATCAAAACTTGTAATTAGTAATCTAAATGAGAACAGTTACTACAAAATTCAACATAAAATAAATATTAAGATGAAATATACGATGAATTTGTTTTATAGAATACTGAATTTAAGAATTCGTAAAAGGTTGGAAACTAATATTATATACTAGGCTATAAAGTCATGTGTTACACAGGATTGTATGATAAAAATATATATAATTGTATAATATTTACAAAATTCATATGATGTTTTATTTATTTTACATAAATGAAGTAAGTCGATTTATTACATACAACAATATTACATTGTCATATGTAATCACCTTTTATCACCTATCGTCACCGTTGTTCTTCTATAATCCATTATCTGTGATTCAACGGAGGAGTTAAATCACCTATGTCTCTCTCATCCCCTTCATCCTCTTCGGTTGATTGCCTAGAAACCCTCAATATTGCACTCCTTCGCTGTTGAGCAACAATGATGCATTTCTAATTCAAAGAAGAATGACCTAATTTAACTTTCAATTTGAATCGTAAAACCCTAAATCTTATTTTCAAACTCAATTCCTAAAGATAGTTTGTAGAGAGCACATTCAAATTGATTTCAAGAATATTTATGTGTTGTAAATCAACAGTAGCAACACCAGGTAGATAAAATGACTTAAAAAATAAGATGATAACTGTGATTAAAGGACATCACCCCTTAAATGGATCAAAATCCGATCGGGATGGTGGCAGCTTAGATCGAAGGATAGATGATGGTGGTGGGCTCATCATCTTCTTCTTCTAGCAGGATGTGGAGACGATAGGTCAAAGTGAAGATTGAAATTCTTCCTACCCTTTCAACATTCGCCACTTCTATCTCCATGAAAATGATGTAGATGGCCATGGTGGCTGTTGTTGTGGCGGTGATGAGTGCATCTTGGTGGCTCAAGCATGAAGTTAACGACGATGGATGCCATGGTCACAATATTGTTGTCAAAGTCAAGTTTGAAATAGAGTGACCCAAAGTAAGATTTTATTTTTAAAGTTTGATTATAAAAGGTATTTTGATATTGGGGAAGGATCATGAGAAAACCACTCTCTTATGCGAGAACCAAAAACCAATACTTAACTAACTTTAAACATTTTGTATTTCTTCATACGTTATTATTTTTTAAAATGAATTGCACCACTAAATCACAAATTTTCTCTTCTTTCAAACGATTATAATGAAGCTATACTAAAAAAAATTACGTCATAAAATTTTAATACTACATATATGCAGTATGATGATAATTTAAAAAAAATAATACTACATATATACAGTATAATGATAAATTACAAATTATACTTCTTTAACTTTATATTTGCGTTTTTATAAAAGATTTATTCAGAGTTTTGTGTAATATCATTGTAGTATGATAATAATTCATATGTTTTAGTACTTTAAGTTACCTTACGCATTTCATATAAGTGTTTTTTTTTTTTTTTATGTATATCTATGTATTTTACAAGTAGTCGTTAAAAAAAATTTAGTACAAATATACTACATATATGCAGTATACTACAACTTACGACGTAAATTTTTTTATTTTTTTGACACGGATTCATTATACTTGTTTGAAAGAGGGTAAAATTTGCGATCTAATGGTGCAAACCGTTTCAAAAAATAACAACGTATGAAGAAATGTTTGAATTTCACTTAATTATGATTTTTTGGTTCTCAAATTAAAAGTGGTTCTCTCATGAACCAAGCCCTTTTGATATTTATCACTAACTTAGCAGAAAACGTTAACGGTCATTCAAAACGGGGACCTTTTGTATTACTTGTTGTCATTCGATTGGACCGTTTTTCTAATATTTGAAAGTTAGGAGCGGTTTGTAATAAGGTCAAACTAAAACTGTAGGGACCTTTTGTGTAATTAATTTTAATAGTGATAGATAAAATGATAAAACCAAAATTTGAATTTAAATAAAGAAGTATTATCTAAATAAGAAAATAATTTAAACAATATTGAAAAAAGGTAGAACGACACATGGCATTAATCAAATTGTTTTCTAGAAAAGAAAGATGTAGTTATAAATTAACGGAAAGCAAAATAACTAAATAAAATAAAAAAGAGTTAATTGAGTTTGCATGTTTAACTTAGTCATGAATCAGAAAATTAAAGGATTAGGATTAATGAAATTTATGTTTTGGACCTGGTTTTACACACATCTAAATAACCGACGTGGGAAATCTAACTCCTATAATTGATTTCAAATAGATACATATGACAACGTCATAAATTCTTTAAGTTTTTTTATACTTTTTACTCGATACCTCTAGTTCACTATTAAGGTACGAATAACTTGTTACTCTTATTCTGAGTAAATCACCAAAATCTTTCTTGAGGTTTACACTTTTATCGGGTTTCATCTAGAACGAAGAAAAAAAAACTACAATTTTCCTCATGAGTTTTCCGATAACTTATGTACTTCTGTTTCGTCCTTCCGTCTATTTTAGTTAAAAAATCTATCAAAGACGTCAAAATGACTAAAATACCCTGCTGCTCAAAAATAACCCCTCCTCAAGAAACTACACCACCATCGTCATGATCTCAGAAACTTACCATATTTCCGTTAAAAAATTTGTCAAAAGAGTCAAAAATATGTTTCATCCTTCCTTGAGGTGAGGAAGGTTCATTGGGCAACCATAAAAAAATGGAGAACTATGGAACACTTGTGGACTGTTCATCTTTAGTACAAAAAAATAATCCAGCACAAAAAAAAATAATCCAATACAAAAAAACATCCAGCACAAAAAAAAAAATCAACGGCCCACATGTGTTTCCCAGTTCCCTCTTTTTTTATGGTTCCCTAATGAACCTTTCTAAGGATTGCACAATTTTCTGAAATGAGATTATTACACGCCAATATAAAGTTTACGAATTATAAAACCTTATACCCGTATCTTTTTTCTTCTTTAGAATCTTGGCATAAACTACTAAGTATGGCATAAAATGTATGTTTAAAAAAAAATAACACAAAGGAGTCTACGGGTCAACCAACAAACCCAAGGTTGAGTCGAGCACAACCCGTTTGAAGTTCAGCCCGACTAATTGACCAAACCTTGAATTTCATGTTAAGCTCGAGTCTAGTAAAAAATTCACACACCTGATTAAATGTGATGATTTATTTATTTATGTGTTTATTTATTTTCTTGTGATTCATTTTAACGTTTCTCTTTTCTATCATTAGTGGATTTAATCTGCATTTTAGATATGTTTAAGTTAAAAAGTGAGGGGCTAATTTAGTTTAAGTCAAGAATACCTAAAACAAAAAAGTAAGATAATCTTTTTTTTTTTTCTGCAAAATTTTAGAAATTAACATGCAAGAAAATACCTTCTTCTTTGAAGTCTACACTATATTACTGATAATAACTTTCATTATTTTGTAAAAATCATATTATGAGTCTTTGGCATTATAAACTTATAATCATAGCAGACTTTTTTGATGCGAACAAGTTACCAAGTTTTTAAAGTGATCATGACTACATGAGGTTCTTTTCATAGGTTTAAAACTTTTGAATTTTAAGAAAAGAGTTACAGTAACTCTCTTTTACGTAAGAGAATTTTACTAAAGGTCTTTCAAAAGATTAAATGAGGAAAATCCTCTCATTTGTTTTGTGAATGACTGAATTTAACTAAAAAAGTTAAGTGTGACACCCCGCTTCCCGGCCCCCGGTCTCCGACCGGTCCATAAGCGGTCTGCCACGTCAACTGCCGGTAACGCAACATCGAGCCCATTGATTTATAGATAAACTCAGAATACATGACTTACCGTATATGTGTATTCTCGTAGTCCAGTGTAGTGTAGTGGAAGCATAACATTGAATAGCCAATACCATAGTTCGATTTCATTACCTGAGATTGCATACAGTTTTGAAAATGGTCAGCGGTGAGTTCACAGGTTTTGTATTATGTAATAATCTGTTGTGAAACATATTACGTATGTTTGTTTACCACTTGAATGAGCGTTTCAAGTACGTTTAGTCCCATGTTTATAGTTGAGCAGGTTTCGAAATCATCGGTGAAACCCCTCGTAAAACATGTGCGTTTATTGAATAATATTACCTCTTTAATATTAATTGTTTATAAAAGCCACTGAATTACCTCAGTGCTTTGTTAAGACCACAATACTATTTGTTTTTGGCATACGTTCACGATTTTCAATTTCCTATCTAACCCCATTGGTTTTATCTCCAAATGAGGTGTCGGGATTTCAGGCCTATGGAACGTTGCATTGTTTTGCGTGTAACTTTTGAACCGTCGCTCGTATTGAAATTCCGTATACACTCAAATGATTCTAAATACGCATTAGAAT
>WOUH02000009.1:9285217-9302248 GCA_009936405.2 Stevia rebaudiana
AGTTTCAAGTTTGTTTATTGGATCATATTTAAACATGCATTAAGATAATGATAGCTAGTTATATACACATTACTATAGCGTACCGACCTCAAAACTAACAATGTTTTGCCTTAATATTGAATGTCTACACCGACAACAACTTGTTGTATAGGCTAATATCACAACCCACATTCCATATTCCCTTGCTACAATATACGTTTAAGGGTCCGATATAATGCTACAGACTATTAAGTGTGTAAAGTTACACTAAGTTATCGTGAGTTCTTAATCAGGTCAAATATATCTAAATATGTTTGTAAGTAGTTTCTCACCCCAAAAGTTGAAAATATTTAAAAAAAGTAAAGTGTGGGGGCTCACAGTTGATAATCATTGTTCTGCGATCCAAGAATTGTTCGTTTAGGAATTCCTACTGACTTCTACAACAACAAGGATTCGTGTGAGTTGTGTTGAACTCTTCAAGTTCAAGTGTTATGTATTTTTTGTTTTACTTAGTGAGTTTTATCAATTCACGAGTTTGTATCTTTATGTTTTCGGACTTAGTTTTCGTTAGGTTATCTTGGCCCGGTTAATTGTTTATACCTTCTCAGTGGTTAACTATTATAAGTTATTAAAAACAATTTTATTTTATTTTCTCACAAATATATTATATAGTCTTTAAAATATATCCTATGTTTTTTATAATATTTTGGCATTATAACGACGCATTTTTAGAAAACATTCATTTAAATCACAAAACGCATCTTGACAATTATCTATAATTCAAGGGGGGCACTTTTGAAAATTAAACATAATCATGGGTTTAATTTAAAATAGTAAATTTCAAGATTTCAAATTAGTCCATATCTTTTAAGAGTTGTCATTTTTTATAAAAGGTAGTTTTATACTAATATTGTCATTTTAATTAAGTTGAGGGACCAATTATGTCATTTATCAGTTTTATGGATTAATATGTAATAATAAACTCTAAGATTCCAACTTGGTCCATGACTTTCTTTAAAAGTCATTTTTGGTAAAAAGTACATTTACACACTTTTTGTATTTTTAACAAAGTAAAAGGACTATTTATGTATTTTTCTTAAACTATCAGTTAAATAATATAACCTTTATATCAAGATACAGCATTTCAGTCCCTCAGTTTTACAAATTGGCAGTTTGGCCCCTAACTTTCGTAAATCAAGTTTTTAACAAATTCCATAAATTCCAGTTTCAGGTCTCTGACTTTCGTTGGATTTTTAACATAGTAAACCAGTTCCAAAAATTACCAAAAGTTACAGTATACTATTTTAACAATTTTTAAACAACTTTCTAGTTTTACACTTTTTGTGACTCGACTCTAAACTGGTAAAAAAACACTTATTAAGTTCGAATCTATAAAACAGACACCTTAACTTGATTTGAGCATAACAAGCTGGTCCGATCGAGTAAGCTTGAGATTTTCGAGTCTATCGAAAGCTAAGATCATGAACTAAATGATGGGCTTAAGTGTTCATGATTTGGACTAGTTATGGCCAAGTTATTAGTCGTGAAAGTTTCTATTGTTTTCTGCTCGAAATACGGTTTTTGTGTTTATGTGTTCTGGATAATTTTTGTGATTTTTACAAAAGTAAATTTCTAATTTTATTGTGTCTAATATGCAATTAAGTGTTAATATAGTGTAAAGAAGATGGTTAAAGTATATCTTCACGTGTAGATCATAGGGAGAAGGCGAGAATCTTTGTGAAAACCCCAAAACCGTGAGCTGATGCTCGGTTCTTGTTCCTCTTCATTTGCTCCTATTGGTACCCAACTTGTGGCCGTGTAAGGGGCTGGTAAGTGATGTTAATATGTTGTGGCAGTGGAGTGGTTGTGATTTATGACCTTGGTGGTGTTGGGTGGGTGCAGAGCATTGAACTCAAGGATGGAAGCAAGTGTGAAAGTGTTAGTAAGTTAGTGATCTTGATTTGTGATGATACCAACAACCTTGAGCTTTCCACGTCCAAAGAGGCTGGAGATAATTCAAGAGCATGTAGGGGTGTTCAGTGGTCACTGCCAAGATGAGGGAGAGGGTATGTGTGGGTGTATTGAGTTCTCGGTGCATGGATAGTTGCAAGGATTGGCCTTCTTATTAATTTGAAGGTGACGATGGTTTTCACTAGATATTGTTAGTATCTATACCACTTTCAAGTGGAAAGCACAATACATACTAGAAGGAGGTTGTGTGTTCCTTTAATCATATACAAGTCAAACTTAAAAGTGTGTGTTTGTATAGTAATTTGACAATTGAAATGAAAAATTGGATGGGCTAAGAAAGATCGGCTGATGGTGGGGTGGGGGTAATGGTTTGGTGGTTTTAATATGTAATTTGGTTAAAAGTGTTAGACTTATATGCCCAAGACACAACGTGTAACAATGTTACCATTGATATATGATCCCAAAAGGTCACACACTAAGCAAATAATCCATCACACGTTTATAAAACTAGGTTTTAACGTGTACAACCAAGATCTTATGTCATGACAATTATCATTAAGTAAGATGGTAATTTATGAATCATTATATATTATTTATTATTTTATGGTATGACATAAAATATAGATAATATGTAGGTATTTATAAATGATTCTAATACAAGAAATATGGAGGTTTATGGATTTAGTTTTATAAACATTACATCTTGAATCCTTGAGTTGATTAAGTGTGTAACACTTGAATATTTCAAGAGATTTTGTATATATGTAAGTAAACATATAAAGATGTAAAATAATAAAACTAAAGAGTTATTTAAACATGCAAGTGGGTACTTTTGTATTGTTTATTCATTTTCCCATGCTCCATCCTTTTCTTCGTCTCTTGAAAACGTGAGCAAATTTGAAGTATGGGTCATCATACTTTGACTTTACTAGAATGCATTTCTTGTAAATAAAAGTCATGGGTTCTTGACTCCTTTTTCATCTTTCTGGCCGAGAGTTTTTGAGGAGGAAATGGGAATGCTTGTTTGATTAATGAACACTCAAGAACACCATTAAATCATTAAGTTATCTTGTGTGGTTTGATCTTGTTCTTTTGGAGTTTTGATTTCATGATCATAAGCTTCTTTCAAACACTTATAAACTAGGTTTATTTAAGTGTTCATGACATGGTTGAAAGCTAGCGTCTTGGATAAAGATTGTTTGGTGTGGATACTATTGGAGAAGAACACACTTGGGTTCTTGATCATCTTCTACATTTGTAGCAACCACTTCTCTTCAAAGGTTGTAAATTTCTAAACACCCTATGAATGTGTTATTTAAGTTTCAAGTTTCTCATATATGGATCCTTGGTGGGTTTGTTTATAAAAGTTTTATAATATATCATGTTAAAAACGCTTCCGTTGCTAAATAATTTTCATAAGGACATGTCGAAAACCCAACACTTGCACCAATCAAGAACCCAATCCGAGACGCGAGATGCCATTCGGCATCGGAGCAGCAAATGATCCGCTGTTTCGTCCGAGGACCCGCAATACGAACACCGGGGGCTTATGGTCATGCCACGAGAGACCAAGCCAACTTTAGTAGGGATACGATCCATCCCAGCGCGCCACGCGAACGAGTTGATCTTCAGGGGAACCCAATGAGTCCAAGGGAAGTGGGCCGGTTCACATTACTTTGTTACATGAGTGTTTACAAATAATTAAAACTAATAGATCGGTTAAATGAAACGTTTGATTTAGCCGGTTGGATATACATATGGACATATGGTTCAACGCACTGATCAGGTTTAGCGGATTAACAGTTTGATATATGGTTTGAAATTTGAATCTTGGAAGTTAGAAACGACCGTATAACTTTTTTTTTTTTTATCAAAAACGCCGTAGCAGATGGTGAACACCCTTGATTTTTTACACACAAATCTATACTAATTCGGTAATATATGAGTTTACGTTTTAACTTAGCGTTGAAATTAACAATAATTAGTTAAGTGTATATAAACAAGCATAGTATTGCATTTGTATCCTGAATTTAATCATACAAGTATACAGGTACATCATTATTATGTCAGATATCAAGATGTTTTCTTGGTCTTGGGACAAGTTAAATCGTAAAATTGGAAAATATCTATCTTTTGTTAAGTTCATGGGTTGATTAATAATTCTTCAAACTAAGGTAACATGCGGGCTGGTGTTGTAGGCTGCTTGTAGTAACCGACTAACCGTGTAACCCATATGCTACGCAGTAGCCCAACTGGAATTGGCCCATTAAGCAAATCCAATTGACTGGAAATGTCGAAGTGCTCAACTTTTTATTACTTTCTACTTATACATATATATTTCTTTTATCAACCTTTTTCTAATAATATTAACTCAAGGATATATAGTTTGATATATTACAATCACTTGTTATGGTCTTACCTTTCATTTTTTTTTTTAACTTGGCCCAAACGGTTCTAAACAAACGATTCTCACAACTCGCGAACACTATATATAGGAGACAACCCACCTCTTTCTATTCAAACAATCAAAAGGAAAGTTTGGGCCAATGGATGGTATCAGAGCTTAGGCTCGTTACAGACGTGAAAAACAAAACGCGTGCAAGAGTATTGTCGTTGTCCCTAGCCGATTGTTGGTTCACTGTTCGAAGTTGGTTTTGCATTGTCTTAGCTGAAGAAAAAAAGTGCTAACGTTATATATCACTGTTTCTTTTCTAAGTTTGTGCGTCAATGGCAGAAGAAAAAGAAAGGAAAAACATATTATTATTATTTTTTGATTCGTGTTGTATGTGTTAGTAATAATATACGGAAGAGAAGAGAATTAAAAGAGCAATATAATATTAGTTGTTGTTTGAGCGTTGTCAAAGAAAGAACGAATGGGAAGAGAATGGAAGAAAGAAAGAACTATTTAGCTCTTGGTGTCATCTTCCAAGCTCTACTGAAAGATGTGATGTTTCAGATGTCAAAGTACTTGAAACCGAGTAGCGTATGAGAAGCACTTAGAGTTCGTTATAGAAAGAACTAAAAGGGCTCGTCTTCAGATGTTGAGAAGCGAGTTGGGTGTACTGAAGACGGATGAGACAAAATGTACTGATGAATTAAAAGTTGGGTGTGGTACAAGAGTTTGGCCAACATCTTTTTGATACCTTCTAAAGTGAACTTTTAACAAGTGTATGCTACTTTTCGTTTCAAAATAACAATATATATTTTTTTAAACGGCCAAAAAATAACAATATATAAGCCGCCTTCTATAATGCTTACTTTTTCGATCTGTTATAAGAATAACAAGTTTCGTTGAAAGTCATACTTTCATACTAATAACGTTAAAAGGGGAAAAAAAAAACCACCAATGATAAAGAAAGACTTGATAAATTGCCAGTGGCAAAAACTTTTCTTATGTATGGCGTCCAAAAATATTTATTGTTATCAAATGGATCAAGAAAACTAGAAAAGTTACCAAGATTGCAGTACATGTAACACTCCGATTGAAGTGCTTTGTACGTAATTTAGTGCTCAATTTTTGTAAAGACATGTATATGACATAATATGAATCTAGTCAGGTTTTATATCATTAAGCCCATTCATATTTTTAGTTAGTAAAATATTAAAATATATATTTATATGACTAATATTTTTATATTTTTATACCCTAGCCCGCATCTTCTTCATTTCTTGTGACTTTCTCACATTCTCATTTGATATTCCTCATCAATTGGTCATCACCACCGTATCATCTAATGTGGGTTTTTGTTTCATATATGTTGCAACTTGCTCTTAGAGGATTTTATTATTAAGCATTATAATATTTGAATATTTGGTGACCTCATATAACCTCCATAGCCTAGTGGCGTTGATAATTTGTCCGAAAAATATTGAAATGTAATACAATTGCTGGTTGATTAAGTAGTAGAAAGTGGTGTTAAAAAAAAGAAAGAATCTTAGCTAATTTAAATCTCGATGGCCTGACTCCGAGCCCATTGAGGTTGAAGCGGCGCGCTACTTGTTGGACCGATTGAGCCAATGATCTTGCCTAAACCCGGGAGATCTAATGAGAAAGTATTATAGTCCAATTAAACTTGGTTTGTGTAAGTAACTAGATTAGGATATTCTAATATATTAGAGTCCTCGTTAATGTCTAATTTTTTTTCTTTTTGTTCAGCTTTGTAATACTTATATAAACCCGAGAATGTGGGAGGCAAATTATTTTGGTTATTTTTCGAGCAAATGAAAGTTAACCTAGAGTTGTGATCTAATATTTGTGTTCTTGAATATATATATCTGGATTATACTTGTTTCAATTGGCATCAGAGTTATGTTTCACGA
Organism: Stevia rebaudiana; assembly: GCA_009936405.2. Classification (NCBI taxonomy): domain Eukaryota; kingdom Viridiplantae; phylum Streptophyta; class Magnoliopsida; order Asterales; family Asteraceae; genus Stevia; species Stevia rebaudiana. The sequence goes on from WOUH02000009.1 coordinate 9,291,488, forward strand.
TTACTTTTTTTGTTGTTTCTTGCTATTGTTCGCTCGCTGATCACAAGAGGATAAGAACCCTTTTGTTTCATCTCTCTAAATAAATCATCAACCTTCTGCTACGTTTTAGAACCTACTGCTATCAATTAGTAGGGACGATTTTTTACTTGGTTTCAAGATCGATAACCTGGAAGCCAAGTTTTGGGTAAACTATGTTCCAACTGGAGCAAGGGCGCAAACCAGTTTTAACATACAGTCAGAGGATCAAAACCAAAGTGATGGCTCAACCAGAAAATCAAATTGGCCAAGCTCGAGACAACATGATGATCCCACTTCAATGCCTCTTGTTAATGAAGACTAACTACACTATATGGGCGGTTCGAATCAACGTCGTGTTTCAAACCCACGGATTTAGCAAGTAGTTAAACCAATACCTGGCGCCGTAATCGGTTAGAAGAAGAATAGCTACCGGAAGATGAAATCCTACAAGTAGCCCAGTACGAGAAAGCGAAAGATATATGGGATGCCATTAAAACCTGATATATCGGTGAGGATAGGGTTAAAGAAGCACGTCTACAAACCCAAACTACTGAGTTTGAAGCGTTGAAGATGAAGGACAACGAATCAATCGTTGATTTTCCCAGAGACCATATAGACTCCTCACAAAGTTTACAACTTAAGGAGCACCGATTGAAGAAGCAAAAGTGGTGAGAAAGGTCTTAACTTGCATGCCTAAACGTTTCATAAATATTGTTGCTTCAATCGAACAAATGGTGGACCTCAAAACAATCAAGTTTGGGGAGATTGTAGGACGTTTAAAAGCCTTTGAAGATTGAGTTAAAAGTGTCGAAGAAAACAAACCAAGTGCTAAATTGTTATTTAACCATCTTCTTCTAACAACTCTAAAAGTGATCAAACACGTAGCTAAGGCAAGGGGAAGAGCTCTAGCAATTCTCGAGACCGAGGTCGAGGAAAGCAATTGGGTCAATCTGATATTGATCAAAACAAAGGCGATGGCCGAGGTAACGAGAACGATCGGGCAAAGAAAGACAAATCTCGTGTTCAATGTTTTCGTTGTGACAAACTTGGGCACTATGCCTCGGTTTGCCCCGAAAGGAGAGCTAGAAGAGAAGAAGTAAATTTAGCCGAGAAACAAGACGGACTAGAGATTCTTATGATGATTCGAACTCAAGAAAAGGTGTTATTGAATGAAGAAAAAATCCACCCGAAACTTTATGAGGACGAATCAAACAAAGATGGTTTATGGTACCTTGATAATGATGCTAGTAATCACATGGTCGGTACGAGATCCTTTTTCTACAAGTTGGATGAAAGTGTGGTGAGGCAAGTAAAGTTTGGAGATTACTCGCACGTTGAAATAAATGGTAAGGGTTCCATTCTTGTCTTGTGTGTAGATGGTGAAGAAAGAATTATTCAAAATATCTATTTTATTCCAAGCTTAAAGCGCAATATTTTAAGTTTGGGTCAAGCTACCGAAAGTGGGTACAAGGTGCTTATGGAGGATGATTTTCTTTGGCTTCTCGACAAACAAAGGAAGCCATTAATGAAGGTGCCAAGGTCAAAGAATAGCTTATACAAGATCAAGTTGCAAATTGGAACACCGGAGTGCTCACTCTCAAAATATGAAGACCATGATTGGGTTTGGGTATGGCATGCACGACTTGCTCATTTAAATTTTGATTCGATCAATAAGGTCTCTCACAACTCAACATTTGGTACGTGGTGTTCCATCGATTTCTTTGTGTCATCTGTTTAGTAGGTAAACAAACAAGGCAACCGTTTCTAAATCAAGCTAGGTTTTGGACCACTCGTCTACTAGAATGGTCCAAAGTGATCAATGTGGAGCAATATCACCAATTACACCGGCGGGAATGCAATACATATTCTTGCTAGTAGATGATTTTCTCGCTTCATCTAGGGACTTTTTTTGAAAACCAAAGATGAGGCATTCGAGACATTTAAAAGTTGAAGCTTTTTGTCGAAGAGGAGAGTGGTTGCAAAATAGGGACGTTTCGTTCTGACCATGGGGGAGAGTTCAAATCTCATGAATTTTTGGAGTTTTGTACTAAAGAAGGTATCATTAGACATTATTCTGCTCCACATACACACCCTAACAAAATGGTGTAGTGATCAAAGCAATACGAAGCATCCTAAAAGCTACCAACATTACACAACGATTTTGGGGAGAAGCTATGAGACATGCCATCTACATCCTAAATCGGGTACCCACAAAGTCACTACCAGGAAAGAATCCTTATGAAGCAATGAAAGGAAAAATAGGTAAGGCTCCTTATGAAGCAATGAAAGGACAAAAACCCAATTTAAGTCATCTCCTGGTTTTTGGTTGCATTGGGTATGTGAAGAATCCCTCATCAACAATGTTAAAGAAACTAGATGATCGAAGCTCTCCGATGGTTTATTTTGGTACCAATGCGGGTTCTAAAGCTTATCGTATGTATGACCCGGTTTGGAACCAAATTCATGTTAGTAGAGATGTGATTTTTAATGAAAAACAAGGTTCGAGTTGGAATAAAATTGATAAAACAAACACGGTAAAATTGGTTGTTAGTTTGGATTGCACAAGAAGTGAAGTTGAATATGAGTTGGCTACTATTTCGGTCCTAAACAACAACACCGAACCAGCCTATTTTTCAGCCCCGAATAGCCCCTGTTTTGGCCCATAACAGCCTTGAGGCAGCAGCTGTTATGACCCAGAACAACCCCTCAACAGGCCCATTAACAGCTCAGTCACTAACAACTTCAGCTCAAAAAGTTCACTCAAGTAGTACTGAAGTTTTTTAGACTAGTTTGGTCCTTTTCAGCAGGAAAATTCAGCTCCTATTACCCCAAGAAGATCAACACGAATCTCTAATACTACAAAAACAATGATGATTTTATTTTGGATGGAAATGCTCATCAAGGGGGAAATAGGAATGATGAAAATGAATACCTAGAACTTCTCTTAACCCAAGATGGTGAACCGGGGAGTTTTGTCGAGGCATCCGGGGTACAAGAGTGGGAAAAGGCGATGGAGGTGGAAGTTGCATCTATTGAGAAAAAAAAAAAAAAAAGACGTGGTAGCTCGTGGATTTACCCGTGGGTCATAAACCCATCGGTTTGAAGTGGGTCTATAAAATAAAAAAGGATGCCTTGGGAAATATTATTAAATACAAAGCTCGTTTCGTTGCTTAGGGATATGTTCAAAAGTTGGGAATTGATTTCAATGATGTTTTTGCACCCGTGGCACAGATTGAAACCTTGAGGTTATTACTTGCCTTAGCCACCCGAGGAGAATGGGAGGTTCATCATTTAGATGTGAAGTCGGCTTTCCTACACGGTGACTTAAGCAAAATTGGTTTTCATTTATCAACCGGAGGGCTTTATTCAAAAGAGGAAAGAAAGGCAGGTTTATAAATTGGTTTATGGGCTAAAACAAGCTCCTAGAGCTTGCAATTTGAAGCTTGATAAAGTACTAAAGTTACTTGATTTCCATCGATGTCAACACGAGACGACGGTTTACCGGAAATATATCAACAATGACATCCTAATTATTGGTGTTTATATTGATGATTTAATTGTTACGGGTTCAAGCTGTGAATAAATTGCAAGATTCAAGAAACAATGTAAGATGAATTTGAGATGAGTAATTTGGGTTTACTTTCTTTCTATCTTGGAATTGAAGTATTACAAACCAACTCAGAAATTGAGATCAAGCAAAAAAGTTATGCAAAGAAGATATTGAAAGATGCTAACTTAGAAAATTACAATCCTACTAAATGTCCACTTGAGCCGGGTATGAAACTTTCCAAAGACAAGAAGGTAAGCCGATAGATGCCACTAATTATAGATACTTAATTGGGTGTTTGAGATAACAAGACCAGATTTGAGTTTTTCTATTGCTATTGCGAGCCAATATATGCAAGATCCAATGGAATCTCACATGCAAGCCTTTAAGCATATTTTAAGGTATATTAAACGTACTACCTCATTTGGGCTAAAGTATTTAAGAGGTGGAATTCGCCATCATTATAGGTATTGTGACAGTAGTCAAGGAGTTGACGATATGGAAAAAGCACAACCGGCATGTTTTTTTTTACTTTGATGATGCCTCGGTGACTTGGTGTACCCAAAAGCAAGCAACGGTGGCTCTTTCTTCATGTGATGACGAGTTCATGGCCGCCACAGCCACCGCATGTCAAGCCTTATGGCTTAGAGGTTTGCTTAGTGAAATAACGGGTTGACCGATTCGAAAGGTTAGTTTATTTGTTGATAACACCTCGGCCATAGCACTTATGAAAAACCAGGTATTTCATGGGCGAAGGAAACATATTAACACAAGGTACCACTTCATTAGAGAATGCATTGAGAAAGAGGAAGTTAGTGTGGATTATATTGCGGGCAACGAGCAACGACCCAACATATTGACCAAAGCATTTCCAAAGATAAAATTTGATGAGATGAAAAAGCTACTCAAAGTGGAAGACACATGCAACACCAAACCGATATTAGGGGGGGATTGTTAGCCCACTTAATCTCGGTGGCCCGACTCCGAGCCCATGGAGCGGCACTACTTGTTGGACCGTCGAGCCAATAATCAATCCTAAACCCGTGGGAACCAACGAGCAAATATTAGAGTCAATTAATCTTTGTTTTTGTAATTAATTAGATTAGGATATTCTAGAATATTAGAGTCCTAGTTAATGTCTAATTAGTTTTCTTTTTCTCCTAATGCCTATAATAAACCCGAGCATGTGGGAGACAAATTAATGTTGGTTATTTTTCGAACACCAGCCTCGATCCACCGCACTGTCTCGAACTAACCAGCCTCGATGCCCGCCTCGTCTCGATCCATCGCCATGGGTCAGCCCCGGTCAGAAGAAGAAAATACACGGTCCCGGTCAGCCTCTTTTGACTCGGTCAGACCATGCCGCTGGCAAACCAAACACGCTGACTGACTGACCGAGTTAGCCAGTCAGCGGTTAGCTATCCGGTCAGCCGTTTCAAACAGCCCCTTAACCTAGATCTAGTTATGATCTAAATTTTCGTGTTCTTAATTATATATCCCGGATTTTACCTGTTTTAGAAAACACTAATTACTTTATCAAGGTGAAGCAATAAGTTCAATTTCAGAGATAATTGTTGACAAGTAACTAATTTTAATACAAATTCAAACATATTTCTACCACTGGATGGTTTTCAAGAATGTAAATTAAAGATATTCTGAGTCAGTCAGTTGCCACCATTTTCATCCATCATTCCAGTCATAGCTTGCTGAAAAACAATGGCAACAATTAAGCATAAAAAAGAGAATAAAATATAATTTACAGATTGACATATTGTACCTTTATGCATGACAATGTGTACTGCACATCACTTGCAGATACTTGATGGTGAATTACGATCCTAACCCTGTACCATATACTCTATAAACTTTACTCACCTTAAACTTATCAACAACCATATAGTAAATTAAACAATATTGTAAAAAAAGTTAATCTAATGCAACCAGTTCATGAGTTTGAACAATAAACAGATTGATTCAACACACCTTGATGAACTATCTGGCATCAAAAGTATACCATGTTCATCCATAATCTTCCGTAACTTCGATGATGTCATATGTGACCCTTTTAAGATCTGAAAATATACCTGCTCAAAGAACCAATTTTATTTATTCAGATGTGATTATCAATCAATACTCAGAAAAACCAAGATCTTATCATAATATATTAATATCATATACTGCTTACAATATTTGTCTCCACAGAAGCTACATCAACACTCAGACCCTTGATTTTATTTATTCCTTCTGAAAAACACCAAAAAATTAAACTTTTTTTACGGGTTTTCATTATTTTGAATAAAAAAGCAGAGTATTTATTTAACTACCAGCTAAAGTTTTGGCATTTTTGTGGTCAATTACAAGCTTTTGAACATTTTCTTGTAAACCAACAAGAGCAGCTGCACATAAGATGCCAACCTGTCTCATTCCACCTCCTAAAGTTTTCCTCAAAATCCTTGCCTAAAAAATAAAATTCCAAATTTTGTAAATTTATAAAAAAACATAAGCAACCAAAATCCAAAACAAATGTTTAAAATTTTGTAACTTTAAAAAACATACCCTTGCAATGAAGTTTTTTGTCCCTACAATAACACTTCCAACCGGTGCACCAAGACCTTTCGACAAGCATACCTAACGATCAAACCAAAGATTCCATATTCTAAGTACTATGATTCAAGATTCTTTATGGGAATATAAAAAGATTCCAAACATAAAACTTGAAACCAACCGAAACCGAATCAGCAGCTTGTACAAGCTTATCAACAGGAACATTCAAAGCCTGAAACAAAGGTTTACTAAATCAGTTGATGACAAGTGAGTTTCAACTTTTAAAGTTTCAAAACATTTTCTGTAAACTCACAACAGACGCGTTAAAGATACGCGCTCCATCGATATGAAGCTTTAAGCCATGTTTTTTTGTAAGCTCGCCAACACGGTCTGTGTATTCTACAGAAAGACATCTTCCACCAGAGCTGCAATTGTTAACTAAACAATGTTAGACATTTCATCATACAGTCATACATTCATATATAAAGATTATAAAGATAACATTAAGAGCACAAATTTCCAGATTCATACTTAGCATGCGAATTCTCGAGGCAAATGAGCCTAGATTTGGGGTAACAAATCTCAAAATCAGGGTTTCGAATTGCAGACTCGATTAAATCGATATCAATCGTTCCGTCATCATTGTTCTTTACAGGTCGAGGATGAACACCTCCAATTGTTGAAATTCCACCATTTTCGTATATGTGGATGTGAGAATTGTTACCGAGGATGACTTCGCTTCCTCTAATTTCACAGTGTACAAGAACACTGATTAGGTTACCCATGGTTCCGGATGGAACAAACAATCCGGCTTCTTTTCCTGTAATTCGGGCCAATTCGGTTTCGAGCTGTCGGGCCGTCGGGTCGTAAATCAAAACGTCGTCGTCGACATCGGCTTTAGCCATCGCCAATCTCATTGTTTCGGTGGGTTTCGTCACCGTATCGGACCGGAGATCGATCGTTCTGGTCACCATGGCTGCCGGAAAAAGCTAAAACGTACAAATTAAATTAATTTAGGGGTTAAGTTATCAATTTCCCCAATTTTACGGATGATGGATCCTGATTACCAGGACTATAAGACTGCTCTAGTCAAAACAAATGCAGTAAACATGTTTGGAAATGAGTTTCACGAAATCGTTGAACACAGAGAAATTTTTGTCGAAATTCTTATTGTTTACCTTTGAATTAGCACGACTTTGAAGAAATCAATCACATAATCGAATCGATTGAAAGGAATTGAATCAGAGAGACGAAATCAACTTACAAGACGCAGGACCGAAAGAATCCAAAAACGGTTGTGGTGTTGTGTAGAATTGGAACATTCGTCAAAAGAAGAGAAGAGAAAAGAAAAGTGATTGACGGCTCACGAGAAACACAAGTAGAGTAGTAGTTGGCAAGCAATTAGATGGCCACATCATGCATATATATAGACCGTGCATGCAAACATGCATTCTGCCACTAATTTTATATTTTTATTATTCTGAATATTACAGGAATAAACATTTGGCTGAAAATTACTAAAAAAAAAGAAATAATTTTAATACTTTTTTAATAAGTGAGTGACCAATTTGTTTAAAATATGACTAGACACCGAACCGGTCTATCTTAATGGGAGTGTGTTTGCAGGTTTTGTAAATTATAAATAATTCAATAACTAAAAAAAATATAGTCTAATCCGATCACCGGTCTGGTTCAAGGTTTACCAATACAATCGCTACTTGACAGGTTCAATTCAAAACAGCATATACATATATAAATGGACAGATTCAGTGCTCAGTTCCCAATCCTACCAGACCGGTTTTGACAACACTGCAAGTAACTCTTATGCGATGGATGATGGATACGTAGTGAGGATTCCACTTGACATGAGGGCACGTAACACGTGATTTCCCTAGCTAATTAATTGTATGCATACAATTTTAAGTGAAGCACAAAAATTAGTAAGAAACATATCTCCTTTAAAATAGCATCTAAACTTTTTGCGATATTCACTGTTTTAGGTAAGTGGATATAAAAGAATGATTAGTAATGAAATGATTTATAGAAAACTATATATAAATAAGAAAACACGAGATTGATGAGGGTCTAAATTTACATTTTTACTTAAATCTGTTATTTAAGTTGTTTAAAATATATGACAATGAGTTGTCCAATTCCCATAAAGGGAACTAACATGAGTAAAACACTAAACACATGACGATAGCTCAATGGATACTTGAATATCATCCAATTCCATCCTCGTTTTGGGATGACTTCAGATGTGGAGCATGTGATCAACAAATTCACTTTTTCTTCGATCATTATATATACGTTTCTTTTCTAAAAAACCACATGTATTAATTTCCTCGTGTTATCATCGAATTGAAGAGCCTCAACATTAGAACATAAAAAGATTTATTTGTAACAGCATCATATTTAATTGCAAAAAATGCTCATATGACCATGCCGATTGCCGAAAACATGATTACTATTTATGGTTTAAATATTGACATTTTTTTTTGCAGACTAGCATAGTAACATTGAGTCATTCTGTATTTGAACTCTATTTATATATTAGAATTAATTAATTACACACATAGTTTTTGTGGTTTGCTTAAATTTCATTTTTTTGTCTTCAGGTTTGAGAAATTACATGTTTAGTCCAATAGTTTGTATGAATGTAACATGCTTGGTATCTAGAGTGGATATCAGTTAGGTTTTCTGTTAAATTTTAAGATTGATTAAAATACCCTTTGTTTTTTATAAATATCAAATTTAAATATTTATATATGAATCCATCTAAATTTTTAGACCCACCATTACTTCGACCCTATTTTTTTTCCTTTTCTCTAACTTCATTGAAGGAATGCAATCATCTTCTCCGGCAAATTAAGGAGAATGATTCCGGTATTCAAACCCACCTTTCATTAAAACAGAGAGAGAGAGAGAGTGAGTTCACAATAGGAAAGAAGGAGAAATAATGAGATGAAGTGATTTGTCATTGTCGCGTCTCCAATCCCTCAATTTGGAGACTATCATCACCGCACCCCACATCATTATTTCTTCGGCCATCATGAACCACCATAGTAGGCACCACCGGACAAATCATGCTTCTCCTCTCCTAAAAATTCCAAGAAAGCACATATATGAACTAGCGGAGGGACAGAGTCAGTCGACTTATATTGTTAACTGAAAATTAAAATAGAGAGAGATGGTCAAAAATGGAGATGAGTTTTTGAATCTGCTTGCTGATTACTTGATTGCTCAATCGACTTCCACGATTTGGAGGTTTGGTAAAGGCACACGAGCTGTCGGGAGTGCCTACAATGGTGACCGACGGTGGTGGTGAGCGGCACAAGTGGTGCGCGACAGTTGTTAACCCTAACCCACTAAGAACTGAACTAAAATCAGAGAAAGGGAGAAAAAAGAAAGCCAAGAACATGTATAAGAAACCTCGTCTTCTAGCACATGGACAGATGAATGGTGTGGAGTGGCGGTGGTTGTGACTAGCGGTTATGGTAAGTGGTAGTAGAGAGAGATGCTGACGTTGTAGATGAAGGTTCTGGTACGATGATGGAGGTGACGACAGTAGGGGTGGCGGTGGAAGTGGCCAAAAGTGGTTGTGAAGATGGGTTGTTTGAACACCCTCAAGGTGATTACCTAGTGTCATATTGTGTGAGTGTTTGAACGAGTTATATTTGTACGGAAAGATAAATCAAAATTAATGGAGCGTTGTTACATTTGTGGTGAAGGATATCCACGGTTGGTGACGGACGTGTTTAAGGATGGTGGCATTTCTTTTTGTTTATGACTTTATGGTGGAGACGAAAGAAATCCGTGTTTGCATATCACTAGCAAGCTTTAGTTATTTGAAATTCTTTTTAGGTTTGATAACACTTAACAATAAAAGAAGTTAAGGAGCAAAAGCATTGGGCTCAATAAAAGGAGTCGTATACATATTTCCAAACCATTTCCAAATGAAACTCTAATATTATTGAAGTGTTTTAAAATTTAAGGTTGTTCTTTTATTTTTCTATCTTGCTATAAACATTTATATTAGTTTTATTAAATATAATATTTTGGAATGGCATTAGTTAGTACAAAACAAAAATATTTTCATGGCAATCGTATAGTATGTTCTAAGTTTAAACAATGATAAACTCATATGTTTTAAATTTGCTAAACCTATCTTAAACCTATCTTCAAAGAAAACTGTTTTACAAATTCAAATATTATAATGTTAAAATTTTAAACTTTAAATATAAAGACGTAAACAATATTCAATTTTACTTTTCAAATATATATGTGTATTAATTGTTTCAGGTCACGAGTCAAATGTTTATGTTTATGTTTATGTTTATGTTTATGTTTATGTATTTAAAAGACAAAAGACAATGTACGAACCAAATGATCTACTTCTTCATCTACAACTATTCGTGATTAAAGAAAACAAAGTTAATTTGCAAAAGACTGTTTTCAATTTTTGGGCCACTTATTCTTAATGGTCTGGTTTTATGTAGCCCATTGGACACCTTTGAACCTACGATACTGGCCCATCGAAAACTAAAGCTTTTTCAAGAAACAAAAATGGTTATAATGTTGGAACCAGAAATCTATCGGTTACGGTCACTGCGCCTGCAACAGAGGACCAAAAAGAACCCTAAAAAGATCAA
>WOUH02000009.1:9328660-9346725 GCA_009936405.2 Stevia rebaudiana
CCCATACAGCCCATGCATTTCCACCATTTTACTCACCCACTTTACTCTTTCTCTCTCCTGCGTGGCAGTCAATACAGTCCCCCATACAGCCCCCATACCGGATAGCCTAAGGGTTTTGTGATTGTACGTTTCCTTATAATATTTTATGAACCATAACGTACTATAATTAGTTTAAACGTCTCACTTAACACATAACAATATAAAAACAACTCTTATCATCTAGCGACCCTTCGATCAAGCCTTTGACGATAACATCTTAATTAACTATAACTGAATACTAATGCTTAAATATATATAAATGTATATTATATTGTGTAACTGTATAACACACAAATCAAGTTGTATATTAAAATACAAATAAAATATAAACAAATATAACATATATATTAATATTAATATTAATATATAAATATACATTATAAACAAATATGTTTGTTATATGAAGGCGTCCTTATCGAATAATCTCTAGAATTTTTATAATTAGGACATTTTACCACGATCTCCAATCATTTGCCAAACAATACTTCCAATATTACCCGCTCATTTTTTTTTATCACATATTCGATCGCATTCTAAAGCTTGCAAAATCTTGTTAATTTCCAGCAAAGATACTCAGGTTTTTCTTGTAGTGATCGAATATAGAATCATGTTTTAATGTTTGAGACACCAAAAGTTGTCGGTGAAATGTTTCAATTTTCACCAACTAGATCTTGTACTGCTACACCTCTCAGAGAACCCTAATAACTCTTCCAAATACTCCATACCCAAATCCTCCAAAACGACAACGTTTTCAAACTTAACTTCCTTCTCTTTCTTCTTCATCGTCTTAATAAGTGATTTCCTCTTGATTGTGTGTTTCCTCTTCAACTCCAAAACAGGGGAAGTCCCAACCTCGTACTTGTATTCCATCTTCCTTAAAGATTCATAAACTTCATCCGCCGGAAAATTAAGGACCGCCGCCGAACCACGGAGAGCAAACGCCGCTTGATCATAAGCCAGCGCCGCCTCCTCTCCCGTTTCAAATGTTCCCAACCATACTCTAACGCCGTTACGCGTGGAGTCGCGTATCTCCGCCGCATACTTCCCCCACGGCCGCCGTCTCACTCCTCTGTAACTACACTCTTTTTCCGGCTGGTCAAAACACTCTTCATGTTCTTCTTCTTGATCATTGTCGTCAACTGGGTTTGATTGTTGGTTCTGATCATTTACTGTGTCAGCAATGACGCCGAAAAGAAGCATTTCCTGCGAGTCGTTTTCGTTAAACGGGAGGATGAAATGTTGATCATTGTGTAAATGGTTGTTTAATATATCAGAAGAGTAGTCTGACGAACTAAAGGAGTTTGCCGGTGAGGAGTTGTAGAAAATGGAGGGATCCATGATAGCTTTTTATGATAAAATGAAGAGATCGATTTAGTTGATTTTTTTTTTTTCTAAATTAATATAGTTATTTTGGTTTGTGATTTCTGGAAGTTTTTGTTGGGTATTTTTATAGATAAAGGCGGTGCATGAACGGGTTTACATAAGGTGGGCCCATGGAGTTAAATGAAGTAGGGTCGTATAACTGTTTTTTGTTTGGACATGGCGGCTGGTCATAACACTGTTTTGATAATGTTGACTTTAAGTTACAAAATAAGCATCTTGTGAAGAATATTCAACCGTTGAGGGAAGAAAAAAAAATAAGTACATTGATAACGGTTTTTTATTACTAATTAATATGTATATAATTTGTTTTTTATTTTTTTAAAAGTATAATTCAACGGCAATCTTGTCAATCTCTAAATCTATCGTAAACCAAGAGCTCCGAGTTCGAATCTCGCTGGCACGCAATGCGCTAACTCTCAGTCGGACCGAACTACGTTCCCGTGCGGGAAACCATAGTCCACAGCAACGACCTCGTAAACCGAGCATGTCCCGAGCGCGAATCGAACCTGTGACCTCTGGAAAACTCTAACACCTTAGAACCAGCTGTGCTGGCCATCATTGGTGTATATAATTTGGTTAAGCAGCGAATGTTTTAAAAGTTACAAAAAATTGAAAACGGTAAGAAGTGTTTTTAAGTACCGTAGTCTTGATTAGCAAGTTAGAGCACAAGTTTTACGTGAAAATGTCATACATCAGATTTTAATTTTTTTTTCAATTATATCGCTCTTAATTTATATTTTTATTTGGTCATTTTGCTATAAAAAGTGTTCTAATGTTATATATTTATTGCAACATCTAGTTCTCATGTAATAAAATTTTTTTTATTTTTTTTTTCATTAGAATGTGAATTGAAGTTGATTTTGAGGATTAAAAGGTAAAAAAAATATATGAGTTAATTAAGAAACTAGTTAACATTTTTTTTTTAATAAAATTATATATTTTTTTAAATTATCTTTCTTATTTTTGGAAAAATCTAAAGAAAAAATGTTAATTAAACTTTTAAATACTTTTTTTAATTACATAATCAACTTGAATCCGTAATCTTTTAAAAAATAAGAAAAGAATAAATTCCAATGATTTTGTGACATAATATTGTACATAAAATATATAAGATTAAAACATCTATTTAAATGATCTAATTGAAACAAAAAATAATATGAATGACCAAATTGATACAAACATGAAAGTTGATTACATTTTCATAATAGACTTTATCTCTCAAATAAATGAACTATTACTATTCGACAGAAATTAATAACAGCCATTAAATATTAACGATGATATAAGAGAAACGAAGAAAAAAGATCTATGAGGTAACACGTTGGATTGTGATACATTACATATACATTCAATGTTACTTATTCATTTAAGTGAATATGAGATTGTCATACACTTAAGCTTGAATACGAAACCCTCTTACAACTACGTATTTCGAATAAAAAATCCTAATTCCTTTTATAAAATAAAAATTATTTTTATATAAATTAAAAATCCATATATTAACGTCCATGCTATCTCAACTCCTCTGCGTTTCAAGTTTCTCAAGCGACCATTGCATATTCATCTTGTGGTTTACAATACAAACTTTTCAATTTGATTGATCAAAATCCCAATTTGTCCTCTTTATGTTGATCGAATCTTTTGTTTTCTTCTTTTTGGTAACATTCAACCTCTCGTATCATTAATATTGTCTATTTTGTCGCTCACAGCTTACGAATTTGTTTTGTCGCGCACGCTTAACTGTGGGGGTTCTCTTCTTATCCACTAGCATTAAGCCCAAAACGCGTTGATGATATTAAGGCATGACGTTCCATATGAAACAATATCTCTCATGTTCACAACCGATATGAAATTTGCCTAGATTGTTACAATCACCCCCCTCCCCTTTTGGACTCATTTCCTTGGTGAGGTTTGCCCCCATCCTCTCTGAGATGTGGGATTTGCCTAAGTGTCTCTCTAAACACCCCCCCGGGGACTCGTCATTCTAGATGAGGTTTGCTCCATAACCCCAAACGATACATGAGTGACTCTAGTACCATTTGTAACATCCGCCTCTCGTATTATCAATATTGTCCGCTTTGCTCCCTCACAACTCATGTATGTGCTTTTGGTTGGTTAGGTGAAAACTTACTAGGGAGGTCACGCATCCTGGATTACTGTCACATGAGCACGATTAACCCTGGGGTTCTCCTCTCAACTACTATCATTACGCCCAAAACGCGTTGATGATATTTAAGGCAAAATATTCCGTATGAACCAAGATCTCTCATGTCTATGACTGATGTGAGATTTGCCTAAAATATTACATTTTTAGTTTTTCTAGCTATAAATATTTAGGGTTCTTGTTCGAAGGAATTAGAGTCGTCGATGGTCATTAGATCCTAAATCTTTAACACCCAATCCTTCATGATTTAGCATTAATTCAATTATCTCTATCAATCATATTCGATCGTACTTAGTTTCTATAAAATTGAACTTATGGCATCAACGAAAATAAATAATATTGTTGGAGGTGCAGCCATTGGCAGAGCATTATGTTGCGTGTTAAAGATCGATCAGAAGAATCAAAGAATAAATTCAATTTTCAGATATTTTAATAAAAACTACGTACCAAATTTACATCATAAGTACAAGTATGTATCATCTATAATTAATACACATTCATTTCAATATATCTGAGTTAAAAATTTGGATAACTATGGAATTAATAATGAGTTTGTTGGCCTTTCAAAAAAAAGTATGATATTAATAGAGAGCAATACAATTAAAGAAAGTGTGGGAAAACAAAAAATAAACCAATTTCTTTGTTTTTGATTTCTTAATAAATAACTTTGTATAAAAAAATTTTAATGACAAAAATAATTATGTTAATATCAACCTAGCAATTGTTAAGAAGAACAAAAGTACAATTACTAAGAAATAATAAAATCACTCTAGTTTATCCAAGTAAGATTATTAAATTTAGCTATATTTTTAATTCAAATAAACGACAGGATTTTAATCTCCTTCAAGGGTTTTATAAGTTGCTTCTTGATTTTGTTGAAAACGATGTCATTCCCCGCCTTTCATAATATCCACAGTGTGACAAAGGAAGGACACTGACCCATTTTCTTATACATTTTGCTTCCTTGTAGAGAATTCATGACTTGAATCTTCTCTTTTATATTGTTTCCAGAATACATTGCGATTTTGCACCAATTGGTCACTAAACTCCAAGTTGTGAATGCAAGGGGGCATAGGACAAAGATATGATCCACGATTCCACGCTTATTCCACATTGGTCGCCCATCGCCGTAGGAATTGTCACACCCCCTCGATACGGTCAACGGGGTGCGGAAGCGACTTGTGTACGGGGTGCGACCATGATCGGGTCAAAAGCACAAGATTACATAAAGAGAAATACATCAAGTTCCACAAAATACATCATGTTCATCAAAAGACATATAAGTTTGATAATAGTACAGTATGAAGACTAAATCAAAATAACGTGCAACTCAAAATACAAGCATGACGCAAAATCTTCACTGTGTACTTCTACCAAATTAGTCATAGCATAACATCCTTAATTTCCATCTGAAAAATGTTTAGTTTTAAAAGGTCAATATAAAGTTGGTGAGTTCGTAACGATGACTCGATAGAATGCTCTTTGCCCTGTCAGTATACGCATTATAGACATGTACAATTGTAAATTACATCAAGACTGTCACACCCCGCCGGTGGTGGAAACACCGGCGTGACCTCGTGATTGTTCAATAGCTCAATGTAACTTCTAGCATCATACAATCCTAGATTAACTTATCAAAAACAAATCATCATCATACTTCATGCTAAATTGTACCTGAAACATTTGGGAAATCAAGTGTCAACTACAAACAGTAGTTGGTGAGCTACAATAGTTAATAGATTCGATAGTTTAGCATTGTGACTTGAGCATGTTATGTAAACCAAATATGAAAACTAATTATGTACTATTGTGGATCAAACCTTAGTTTACTGAGTTGGGATAGATCCAACACTACTCCTAGATGTATCACCACATCGTGGATTGCAACAAGTTAATGATCACACACACAAAGTTCTTACAAGAGTTTAGCAAGTAGTTCAAACAACATAGTTCAAATAATTCAACATCACATATGGTTCAATAGTTTATAGTTCCAGTGTTTCAGCCCCGAGTTTAAAAAATAGATAAAGTAAAATGGGGAGTTATAAACTCACCTTGCAAGTAAGTGAGTAATGTAAGTTGTAATGAAGTTCAATGTACACCAGTACGCACAAATAGCACAATAGTCAACCTAAGTGTCAAGTGTTCATGTATAAGTATTTGTTTAACTTCAGATACTGTATTGGACTTAGTTTTAGTTTCCTAAGTTCAATCCATGTACATTATGTGGGTTATATGTCAAAAAGGGTATTTTAGGTATTAGTTTGTTTTCAAACAGGTTTTGACAATTTTTTTTTGTTTGTTTACCATTTAATTTGAAAGACCAAACAGAAGCCTCAAGTCATAAAATTTGGACACAATGTACCCCTATGTTTTAGGTTCGTACAATATTTTTTTATAATTTTTGGACTTGGATATTATGTTATAAAAATTAGACAATACACTGCTGTCAAAACATGGACAGTTTCGATAGCCAAAGGAAAAATATTCATAGTATATTATGGACTGTTCCAAATAATACAAGGCAAAATGGGTCTTGTAAATAACATCTTGAGATTTACAGAAAGTCAAGAATCAAGTCATTTGGATAAATACACAAAAAATGATGCCATCTTCAAATCAACCTATATTTACTGTCAAATAGACATATTTGCCCTTAGGGTTTAGAAAATAGGTTAGACATAGCAAACTGACTCCAAATCATGTGTTTCTAGTTGAAACAGTAAGATAACACATTAAAGTTTAAAATGAATCAAGAATTAACAAATTTGGTTATGTATACACGGAGTTATACCACTTTCAAGTACATTCGTATTTGCTATCAAAATGACAGCTTAATCCTTCGGGTTTGTTTGGTGGGTTTGACTTAGCAAATGAACTCCAAATTAAGTGATTCAAGTTGTAACAGAAAGCTAACACACAAAAAATTCATCTTTGGTCTTTGGGACCATGTCATTTGAGTTTGTTTTCATACCCATATATTTAGATGAATATGGATCTAGAAAACAGAATGTGTTTTAAAAGACAATGTAAATAATATCTTTTTTAACAAAAGTATATTGAACAAGTAATTGATTTGAATACATAAGATTACTTAAAACAAGAACTAAAAATACATGAAGAAAGCAAATTAAGTTGTACCTAAAGCTCTCAAATCTTCAATACTAGTTCTTAAGCTTGAACTTCCAAGATCTTTCAAGAGTGGGAAATATGCAAGGGAAAATTATCACCCAATGGGTTCTATTTATAGGGATGGAAGGGCTTAAGAGTTTTTCCCTTGAGCAATGTGGGACACAAGTTGCAGTTTTAAATAGATGGAAGGGCTTGTGGGACACAAATTGGTATTTTAAAAAAAGGAAGTCTAGTATGTTTTGTTAAAATAAAATGACTTCATTTTATTTAAATATTCTATCCAATTGAACTATGAAATTTTTTTTTGAATTTGTTTTGTATTGTTTTTACGTATTATTATGTCACACAACTTGTAATGTATCCTTCTATCATATTATCTAGCATGTAAATGAATAAGTACGCACGTTTGTACTCAAAGGCAACCTCTCGTTAAATCAAAATTATAAAGTGTTTACGTCGGAAAATTCAAAAATGTTACAAAGACCACAAACAAACATGAAAACAGTAAAAGGGGGTTGCGAACTCACTGTCCAGGAAGAGTACAGTCTCCACAGTAAGTACAACGTCCCTTGAGTACACGATTCAATGTAGCCCGAATTCTACAACATGTTGGATTCGTTTAAGTTCTTGTTCTTGACCAAATAAGTTCTTATCATCAAGTCTGTTTAGTTATGTTATTATACATATATTTATATGTATAATAGGTCATACTTGTGTGTTAATTAAGGATCGGTTGTCGGTTGCACGTTTTACCGCTTATCGGGTCGGTACCGGTACGCGGTTTGTTTCCGATTTTTACCGAACGTTAGGTATTATCCAATTAATCCTTAGCATATATTTTTCTATTTTTTAGGATTATCATTTGATACCGTTAAATGTGTTAAGTTCATTTTGGAATTATTTTGTAACTTTTGTATTTTATAATATTATTTATTAACTAAAAATACAAACCATAGTATTTTAACATCAAATTGTCTGAAATTTATTTTCTAAGTGTTTTACACCAATTAAAATTACTATATAAATTTCATGAATTTTCTCCAAGTAAAAATACTTTTCATATTAAATATATTATTTAATAGAGAAATTCGGAAAAAAGTTAAACACTTCAAATATTTTTGAAACTTTTATGAAAGCCTAGTTTTCATATTTTTAGTCTCCTGTAATTTAAAAAAAAATTATAAAACTGTTTTCACCAATTTTCCATTTTTGGTCTATAAATAGTGGATTTTTAGAAAACATAGTTACACATCTCCAAAAATTATGAAATTTGGTAATAATGTTCATACATACATTCAAAGACATCTGTAATTATTTTAGAATTTTTTAGTTAGTTTAAGCATGACCTTTCTATTTATCTAAAAATAAATTTTAGGAAAATATCCATAAGTCCAAATGACACCAAAAACTTCATATTTTCCAAGCTTCATATAAAGTTCATCATACTAAACTTTCATGGTCAAATTCCTTGTCCTTATAGGTTAATTACTTAGGTCCATTTTACCATTTTTAAGTTGTAGTTTTAACAAAACAATTTCTACAAAAATATCCACAGGTCCAAACGACACCAAATTTTTCAAATTTACTAGTTTTATATTTTCACAACATACTAAAATTTCGTGGGTTAAATCTTTGTCTAGCTATGTTAACCATTTTGGCCATTTTAACCATTTTATGTTGTAATTTTTAACTAGCTTCATGGTTTTTAACTGTTTGCCTAAATTTTGATCATTTCTCATGATTTTGTACATAGTTTGTTGATTTTTCACTCATTTTATTTAGTCTCCAATGTATTGTCATCATCATTTCATAACTTTTAAGTTTCACACAACTTTTTATATTTTTCAAGTTATGAACCATTTCACTTTTGTTCTTGAAGTTTTAACAAGTATAACTAAAATTTATGAACAAAATGAAGGTTAGAAATTATACCCTCTCCAAGCAAGATGAAAGATATACTTGAGAAAGATTAGAACTTTTTAGAAAATGATGAAAAGAGAGATGAACTCCAACACTTGAATCTTCAAAATGCACCAAAAAGTCTTGAAATAAAGTGGGTAGAACTCCATTTAGTTGCAGATCTTGAAGAGAAAACCAATAAAAAGAGGCTCCATTGTGGTTTGATATGATAAAGTGGTGGTTTAAGGTGGTGAGATGTGGTGGTTAAACGAAGAACACCAAATGGAATTGGTGGTGGTGGCTTTGGTCGTAGTAGGAAGAAGAGAGGGGAGAGAGAGAGCAGGTTTGACAAGTGTCATGTGGTGGATGACAGTCTTGTACGGATACCATACTTAAGGTGTTACTGGTCAAGGTTTTAGGTCTGTGCTTTTAGTTTTTTATTTAGATTAGTACTCTTTCAAGATCTTCCAAGTAACTACTAGTTACTTGGTTTGGTTGGGTTTTTAACAAGCTAGTTGGCTACTAGTTTGTATGTAAGTATGTATTACTTATGTCATGAAGTGGTGCATTTGTCACTTTTAACTTTCTAATGTGTCATATTAATTAAAATGTGTTATAATTAAATGGGGTGTGTTACATTATGTTGTTTCATGTAACTTGAAAGTGTATGTTCTTGTGTGAATATTCATAAGTTTCGTATACATATATATTTATGTATATATATACACATGTCTTGGTTTTCAGTTGTTTAATTGATAGTCTTCTTTGTTAATGTTTTATTTTTAACGGATATACGACACTTTGTGTCATATAATTTGTTACCCGTTAAATATTGATTAGTGAACCCAGGATAGTAGGTGGATCAAGATTATCACGTCTTGTGTTATAGCACTAAATCCGTTCACTAGTTGGAGTTTCTATGTCACTTCACAGTTTATTAGACAACGCCTACTTACATAAATAATATATAAGTATTCAAGTCTATAATTCACGTATATATTTTAACACGTATAATTGGACGTACAAAATGAATCGAAAGTAGACCTGAAAAGTTGACGGATTTTAGAGGAATAAACATGTTCTTTTTATGAACGCCTTCTTTGTTGGTAACCTATCAAGACTTGCTCTCCAAATTAGGAAGTTTACTTTTTTTTGGTACCCATTTGAAGTACTTGAAAATCTCATTGTCTTCTATCAGACTTACTTTGTCAATAAGCTGGAGGTCACCAACCGTAAACACTACCTCCTTACCGCCAAACCACAACCATGTCTCCTTTGCATCACTTGGGTTGAAATCAAATAACCGTTTTTTATATTCTAGTTTTTCCAAAACTTTCGCATCAAAATAGTGAATTATCGACCAGTTCCATTTTATGCATTTTCCATCATTTCCCTTGAATACCCGATCACTAACACAATATCCTTTGTCTTTGTGCTTTTCTAATAGAAATAGACGCTGGTATAAGTCTTTCAAACAATCATCTTTTGATCCATATGTCTTCCAAAAATGCCATTTCTTTTCCTTTGCTTACTTTACTTCTCATCAAATTATTCAAATTGATGTTGTTATTTTTTATAAATCATCAATTATTTTGACAATTTTATTTCAAACTCTTGCAATTGTTTTTTTAAATGATAGACAACATGAGCGTCCTCCTATTTTGTGAATTGATTTTATGGAAGCAACCCATAAGTTCTCTGATTCTGTTTTGAATATCCAAATCTACTTTGACATCAATGTCAGGTTCAACGATCTGAAACTTCCAATGCCCCCATCCCCTTGATCACTTAGCGCAAGAATATTGTCCCAAGCGATCCAAGAAATATTTATTGAATTCTTGAAATCACCACCGTAGAAATCGTCTCCTTCAAATTTCCATCTCTTTCGAAACCTGCAAGAGGGCTTTATTAATGAAAAATAATATGCACAAATACCAATTGAATTAAGGTTAGTTTCTCTTCATCAATATTTTATATAATTCTTTACATAATATTTAGTTCCGAAATGACAATAATCATATTTATATCATTCAAATTGTCCATGGGGCTGAACATGTTGGCCTATTTACATTACCTTTTTCTCACGTTTTAAGTATATATATAATGTTAAATGCGTATATGAATCTTCTATATATATATATACAAATATAATGTTAGATGTGTGTATGTGTCACTTTCAGGACACTGTGGAGTGAGATTAGTGAAAAGCAACTAGGCCAACTTGGTTGTTGACAGGTTTCGTGATTAGTTTGCCGACTTTCAAACTTTGATTTCTTGACTTTGGAGGATTGACCATGTTATAGTGGTTGTAGTTTATTAGCACGTGGAGAAACAACCACTTGTTTTCGCATGATTTTCTTCACAATAATACTTATCAACTATTAAAAGAATAACTCATTATATATACTGTTATTATGCGATTTTGTGACAAATTAAGCTTCCACTCAATTTTTAACTAATGTCACTTTTCACCTCTATAGTTTTTAAAATTTAGACTTTATCCTTCTATTGTATATAATCCAAATTCCAATCTTTCTTGAGATCGTGACAAAAAATAATTTCTTACTTTCTTATTTTTATGTATATGTTAGGATAGATTCATGTTGGACCTATGTTTTGACGTAAATTAGATTGAAAACAAACCACATCAAATAGTGTATAATACATTTTGTTTTGATAGGACAAACGAGTTGGTTAATGTTTCGTTGTAAATTTTGTTACAAAACGATTCGATTTAATATAATATGTTTGCAACAAGCGTTTGTTAATGCAATCGCGCAATTTTGACAAGCCGCGGCGTTGCAACAAGCCGCGATTTTGACAAGCGTTGTTGCAACAAGCGTTTCTTAATGTACTGATTGAATTAAGGTTAGTTTCTCTTCATAACTATTTATATAATTCTTTACATGATGTTAGTTCTGAAATGACAATAATCATACTTATACATTCAGATGAACATTTTGATTGTCGAAAGTAAGCACTAATCAGTACGTCAATAGTGACATATAGTACAATTTTGAGCTAGAAGCATTTTACATTGATTTTAAACCCTAGAACTAATGATAATTAATGGTTGTTTATATTAATATAAATACCCTCAATGTAATTTTTATACTTTGTGAATTTTTTGTTGTCAAGTAACTACAATAGTTGGGTAATATATATACAAAACTTGAATATCATTTAACAGCGTTCTAATTGTTTTGTGTGTGTTTGAAGCTAATGATTAAGAGAGATTCTGCGTATGTTAAATCCATCACATAGATCCTTGTGTGTAATGTGTTTTGTTCTTATTACGAGTTGAGTCTATAGTTGTTTGTTCAACTAAAAAATTAATATCAAAGATACTAATTTAACTAATATCAATGTAAACTAATTTCATAAAATATAACAAAAATTGAAGAGAGCATGAAGCACCTAAACTTACTAAAACCTAACTTTATTAATTTGTTTACTTTTGTAAAACAGGAATATAGACTTAATACTTTAATAGTTAGTCTATAAGTGTATACATATATAATAGTGTTTCTTATTATTTGATCTTTACTCTTATCATTGTTCTAGTATTAAATCAAAAAGATCTTTTAATCTTGGGACCAAATTTATTTATTTATTTTTTAATCAAATTTTCACGCACTACAGTAGAAAAGAAAGAAAGAAAACAAGTTGTGAAATTGTGAATGACCCATGGAGGGCTCCATATGCTCCCGAACTAGCTTGCAGATTACCTCTCATACTTGATCAACCAAACGTTGATTTATTAATCCAATGATGTGTCCCTTTCTAGTTATTTAATTATATATTAATAAAAGTAATACAGATAATATATTTAAAATACATATGACCCATATGTTTACTTTTCTTTCTTCTTTTTTTGTTTTCTTTTAGAAACGTGGTGCATGAACCTGTTATGCCCACAAGATTTTAAACTTCAAATGCCAATCGAAAATTTTGTATGCCACTTTTCGTAATAGGTAACAAGAGCTAAAAATATAACTTGTTGATATTATTACTTAGCCACACACACCCAGTTAATTAAACTTAAAAAGATCAAAAAAATGAAAATTCATTAACTAACTAAAAATTCTAGCTATAAGTGGAATTAAGAGCAGAAATTGAACATACTATAAGTGTCCGTCTTTATGCATGGTCAAAAGATGCAAATTGAATAAGATGGCCCATATTTAATTAAGGGGAAATTTCTAAACTAAGCAAGTTTTACTATTTTATTACAAAAATAAACATGAAGCGCAGACTAAAATTTAGCTTTAGCCTAGTTTTTTTACATTTAATCTGCGTTTTTTAAAATTTAACCTGCGCTTTTTAAAAAAATGCTAAATTTTAAAAAACGCAGGCTAAATTTTAAAAAGCGCATGCTAAAAAGCGTCAGCTAATTTTAATGTCTACTAGCCTGTACTTTTGAAAAAAAAAAAGTGCTGACTAAAATAGCCAGCGAAATAGTAGGTGACAATATATGAAGGGTTGTTGACCAAATTTTAAGCTGCGCTTTTTTGCTTTTTAGCCGACACCTTTCATGTTCATTTTGGTAAAAATTGGGTCAAAAATATTTAATTTAGTAATTTTTAGATATTTAATTGGCATACTCAACAATTTCCAAAGGTCTGGATTAAATTGTTAATTTCTTCCAACTCGGATAAGATGTTGATTTTGGATGATGTGATGTTTCGAACCGGAAATTTTGGTTCGACTGTTTAATTTTCATCACGTTGGCATGCGGCTATATTGAATAAAGGACATATATGATGAGGGGACCAACAGAGCCTAGACAAAAAACCGGTGACAAACAAAGCTCTAAGACTAAAGTATACGTTTGCAAACTACCATGCCTGCCACCGTTGAGTCAAATTTGTACAGATCGATTTTAGTTATCACATTTTCTAACATAAGACTTGATCGATTATTGCAATATCTTAGTGAACATAGATCAGTGTCGTTTGGTCGATAAAAGAAAACATAATAACTTATGATTAGATTAATTAATCTTATCCATTTTATGGTTTTGTTCACTTTCTTGAAATAAACTTTGTATTTATCAAACCACAATATCATATCATTAGCAAACGTTAGAAGTTTATTAGTTTGATTTGAAATTATAACTTTTCCTACTTTTGTTAAAAAAGAAAGTGAAATAAATAATTATAGAAAAAACTTGATTATATATCGAATTTTTGGATAGAAAAAAAGTCTTCTGGAAATAGTCAAACCGAATAATGTATATAGACAATAAATGCAATCTAACTATCTAAGCAATCATAGTGTTATGATTTAACCTTAATTATCACCACTTAATAACTTTTAGAAGAGATTATAAGATATATTTATAAGCATTTTTAGAGAGGAGAAGAAGTAGAAATGTATAACTCATATAAGTGTATACAAGAGGTGCATTTTCACTCTTTACATCATGGGGTATTTATACTACAAAATTTACACTGTTAAGAAGACAAGAACACGTAAGCATTAATGGTAAATCTAAGAAGTCTCAATTGAGTTGCAAATGTTGAAATTGGTAATCATCCAATCATCTCAATTCATATTTCATAACAGAGGCTACAAAAAACTCAAGCTTCTAAAGAAGACACAAGAAAACTTTTTCCACAACTTGTGCACACTTTTAGTTATTAATGGCTTCAAACAATTACAAGGAACACATTACAAGTGACAATGAGAAACTAGACCTTTAATATCTATTCAAACAAAATAGCAAAGTTACTTGTGCTTCACGGCTCCACTCAACAGATTGATTGTGGAGATTGAAACGTATAGGAAAACACTATTGCGTCACATAAGTGGTGTTATAAAAATATTTAGAATACCACTCAATAGAACTTCATTATGCATTGTGACTGTACGATGCGTGTTGCGGTATTGTTAATAGAAATATATGAAGTCGTCGCGGATCAGCTATGGAGATGGAAGTGTATTTATAATACATTATTATTCCAAAGAATTCTAAACAAGGTAGTTTAATAGAAAAATCTCATGCGGTTCGATGGACCAGTATGATAACGTTTATGGCGCGTTGCGCAACGTATGTAAACATTGTTACACGTGTTGTCCGGTGAAATTAACGTAGTTAAGTAATGAGTTTATTTATTAAGATTGAACATAAACTAAGTTAAATGAAAAAGGGTAATATCAAGTTATATTAACAAAAGAAAATGGAACATAAAAGAAAAAAAAATTAACAAATGTTGATTGAGTGTGAAAAAACAAAAACAAAAAAATTAGAAAACTGTTGCTCCAAGGAAGTTTCAAACTTGCATGGATTGGAAAGATCAGGGACCTTAGGCAACATGCTCTGCCAACGCACCAAGACAGCCTTTTAGTTATTATTTCGCTGGAAAATGTGTATATAAATTATATGTTATCAGTGGGTAAAGTGAGAAACCCATCGACATTGCATTTTAAGATATATATCTAAATACTATTATATAGGGATAAGAGAGAGAAAGATGAGTGTCTTAATTCTAAGGCATGTACAAGAGCTTATGCATAATGTACAACTAGTAGATAACCCGCGCGATGCGGAACGACAACAATTTACAATGCGCACATATTTTATGTTATTTTAACAATCCTTTCATGACTTATTGTATTTTATGTCTATTAGTTGCAAATTCGTAGCATTATTATAGTCCATTCGTGACATAAGCCTAAAATGTCTCAAATAAATAATAACGAACACGTAAATAAGATTGCATTATTGACCAAAGGTTGGAATCTTTTGTTGACATGAAATGATAAAATGTTGACAAAGCCAAACTAAACAAACCTTTCAAAGTGTAAAGCAACATCTTTTACAAGAATCGTAACCCAGTGATGTGAATAAAATTCGCAACAGCCTTCAAATCATAATTACAAAATTGCCTGCAAAAATGAGCAATGGTAAACATCATTCGGTTTGACATTAGCAACTATTTTTCTCACTAAATTCTCAACTCAAACAAAAAGGCTACACATTCACATCCAACTATACAAAACATTAAAAAAAAATCCTATCATAAAAGAAACCAAGCACTAACATCTAACTATAAAAGGACATGTTTTTGGTAAACACCTTCACACAAAATTTAAATACCTTTTCTTTCTTTTTGCATGCTCTCATTTTCAAACTACTCTACTATTACATTACATTAAGGACTTCATATTAAGAAAAGAAAACATTATGGTATACCTCAAGAAAAAAAAAAGAAAAAAAAGAAAACTGATGCTATGAGCTAAATATCTCCTTCCAAGTTAAACAACCTGCTATTCATATCTTAAAGGCATTAGCAATTAAAAGGAGTATGTCCTTAATTTACATACCCTTCATACCACATTTATTCTTAATTTTCATATCTAGTGTAAACTCATTTTAACTCCTTCATCGGTTTAGTTGAATCCACTATGGATCAAGAAGTGAATGAAGGAGACACGATTCCTTATATGATTAACATGATAACAGGTATTGCCAAAATTCTTGTGTACATGTAAATTCACCATTATGTTGGCCACCGTAATCGCCAATTAACCTTACACAATCATCTTGGTTCCACCTATCTCAATCTGATGGCTATGGTAGATCCAAGGTAGTCTCTTTGTTTAAGGTGTCAACAATCCACCAAGTAACTATAAGTTACAAAACTGAAGTGATACTAAAGAGTAGGGGTGAGCAAAAAACCGAATTAACCGAACCGGAACCGAATTAACCGAACCGAAAAAACCGAACCGAACAAAAGCCCCGAAAGAAAACCGAACCGAAAAAACCGAAACCGAAACATTCGGTTGAGTTTCGGTTATTCCTTTTTAAAAAACCAAAATAACCGAACCGAATCATCTAATTTTTATAATTTTTTTTATAAATATACTAGTGTTTAATTAATTTAATATGCGTTATGTATATATATTAGTATTTTTATTTGCTTAATAGTACTTATTGAATAGACTAAACTTTTAAAGATTTATATATCATGATTAGATAGTTCTTATATGTTTTGTAATTATACTACTAAATTCATACATCAACTTTTATCATTTAGTCTGTTAAATTGTTGAAAACGGTTTAATATATAAAGGCAAAATATGTTTCGCCACTATTGATTCATAGCGTCTCATAAATCACTTCATTAATTATCTATTTAGTAAAAAGCATAGTTCGAGACCATAGGTTGCCTCGTCGATGGTTAAAATGGAGTGGATAATCTGAGAAAGCATTTATGCAGTGTTGGAAGGTCTAGCATGACAGTGAGAAGAGTAATCTTCTGACTTGAATACACCACTTCTTATTTGTTGGTTTGTGTCTTCCGACGTGTAATCGAGTAGATTATCGGTGGGAAAATAGACAACATCAATTGGTAAATGCAATGAATATTGTTTCATCGGATTAGTCATTGAGAGGTGAATGAAAAAGTACTGTAATCAAGATCAATACAAGACTCAAGTAGGTAGTTAGCAATAACATGGTTTCTTAGAATTATAGTGTTAGCATAGAAGTAATAATTTTTCTATGCTTACTTGAGATAAGTTCTAGCATAGTCAAGATAATCAGTTATTCAGTGTTCATGATTCACACATGTCTACTTACCTCAGAATTTATCAAAGTTAGCAGATACCGTAGATTACAATTTTGCGTGCACTCATAATTATAATCTCCATTACATGATCACTTTAGTTCCTCCTAAGTTAAGTTACAATCATTGTTTAGTCTCTACGTTTAGTTATGTCAGGTTGGTGCTTTGTAAACCCGACATGTTTGTATTGTATTGTCACACCCCGGCCGACGGCGGAATCACCGGAGCGTGTACGATTGTTCATCATACGTGCCACTAAGTGTACGATATATTAACATGCAAGCAATATTAAATCAAATTTCATTCAAACAAACAAAGAATATTCCAAATGTAATTTTTCTAAAACAAACAACTAAAACATAAATAGAATCCATTTTATTTAATCTAGGTCCATGCATCCTAGATTTTCACCACAAGATCTCCACTTAACCTGTTACACATGTAAAATAAGAGTGTCAACGACAAAAGTAGCTGGTGAGTCTTTCACATTATATATATATATATATAGATTGTGGTTAAGCTGAAAAGTCATAAAAGTGTAAAAAGGCTAAAAAGTCGTATTAAAAGTGTAAAAAGTCAGGTCAAACGAACTCCGATTGACCTCATTCTGGCGGCGTTAGAACCGTCTCGGTGAACCCTAAATAAACGTATTTTGGTTTAGCTTTTAAGGTTATATTTCAATTTAGCCTATATATGTATCCTTTAGGGTTTAGTTTTGTGTTTAGCTTTAGGATTTAGAGGTTTAGGCTTAGCATTAGAGCTTAGAATTAGGGTTTAGCTTTTGGGTTTAGCTTTTGTGGGTTTAGATAAAAGTTTTTAAGGTTATATTTCAATTTAGGGTATTTTGTTTAGCTTTTAGGGTTTAGTTTTGGGGT
>WOUH02000009.1:9346825-9357616 GCA_009936405.2 Stevia rebaudiana
TTGTAATATGTGGTTGACTTGTTTGTTGATATATGCTTCTTTTTTACTTGAGTAATGCAATCAGCATTATCTTCATCTAAATCCATCAGGTTTCTTCAGCCGACTTCAGACCTCATTCATCTTTTAATATGTTGAACTATTGCCCCCCACAAGTAAAATTGATGCATATTGATATTACGCTAACAAGTATCCTGCATCAAAAGTAAAAGCCAATAGTTTGGGACTCCATATTTTAATTTCTTGCTGAGAATCATGTGTCTCGAGTTTCGTAAGGAAATCAACTTATCCTTTAATATGTTTGGTGATGCTGCCTCGTAAAAAACATTGCTAGGAAAACTCTTTGGGACAAAAATCGTAGCCAAGGGAAAAAGAGTGCAACTTCCGTTTCTCCCCTTATATATATTATAGATTAGAGATACATTAGTGATTCGATCACGATTAGACATGGTATATATGGATAAAGTATTTCTTCACCCTCTTCTTGAGGCGGTAAGGAGCCAAATATATATCCTACGATCCGAATATTATGAGTGTGCTTTCCAAGTAACTTTGCCCATATTAAACGAGTAAATATCTCATGGATGCCGTTTGATTGATATGGACAAGTTTTACCCAAACAGCAGGTTGAGTAATTTTGAATTGTGTCAATTTCTTTCAAAATCCATCTCTAAGTGTTTGACAGGCTCTCTGAATTATTCTTTTAGATCATCTATGTAAACCGCGATTCTTTTAATCCAACGATAGACACAGGTTTGATGTTGTCAAATGTGTACCTCAAATTATTTACTAAGTGAGGTATTTTTTTTTCTTTTCTTATTGCTTCAGGCAATCACAATGTTTCGGATCTTCATGTATATGAACTTTAAACGCCTTGTACAAAATCCCATTGACAACATCTTTATGTTTCATCTAAAGTCTTTTATGAGATCGCGAGGCTGATAAACATTGTAAGGTCGCATCCACTACAGGGGAATATGTTTTCTCATAATCAACTACTGGAATATGGAAATTAAAACCCTTACGATATAATTCGTGCCTTGTATCGTCAATATCACTCTTTATGTTATTTCTTTATCTTAAACACACTCATTTATAACCTATTGGTTTGACGTATATGAGTGTTAGAGCAACAGGTCCGACAATGTATCGCTTCTAGCGACTATAATTAAGCCTTCAAGGCATCTTGACATTTTTTGCAGTCATCTTTGTGTATGTACTCTTACCGAGTTTTATGCACGTAATCTCTTTCATCAGTTACATCTATTGCTATAGCATATGCAAATATTTCATTAACAAGCGTTTCATTTTGACGTACGCTTTTATGCAAAATTTATTGCGCTCTCATATTTACTTGGTACCTGAGTTTCTTCTAGAACTCTATTGTCATCTTCGGGATATTTACTTGGTACCTGAGTTTCTTCTAGAACTCTATTATCCTCTTTGGGGGTTTTACCAATAACCTCTTCTAGGGTTTAGTAATCTTTTCTATGATTTTACCGATAACCTCTTCAAGGGTCTTATCGTTCACCTCTTTTAGATAACCTCTTCATGGGTCTTGTCAGTCACGTCTTTTAGGGAATTGTTAATCTCTTCTATGATTTTATCAACAATTTTTCAAGATTTTATTAATCTCTTATGTGATTTTATCAACATCCTATAAGGCTAGTTAATCTCTTCTGAGATTTTTTCAACAACGTTTTAGGTTGGTTAATCTCTTCTAGGATTTTATCTACAACTTTTAAGGTTGGTTAATCTCTTCTGGATTTTATCAATAACCTCTTCTAGGGGTGCCAAATCTCTTCTGGATTTACCTATAACTAAGGGTGTTCATGGTTCAGTTTGAAACCGTGAAACCGTCCAAACCGGTTATTGGTTTGGTTTCACGGTTGGTTTTTACCCTTAACTTTCGGTTGGTAGGTTTCAAATATTCAAAAGCATCGTGAACGGTTTGGTTTGCGGTTTTTATAAAAATCCGGTCATATAAAACCGGACCGGACCGTTGAGTTTTGATTATACTTTATTTTTTAAATATTTCATATTAAATATACTTAGTTCTTTATATTATTTTTAATAATTTAGACAAATATATCATCTCAGTTGAGTTTTAATTCCAATTAATTAACCAACTGTAATACACACATTGGTTTTTAAATCATATGCATAAATTTACAATTCTTCTGTGAAGTGAAGCAGTATTGTAGTAGTTAATGATTATTAGTGTTAAACAAATATAAGCTAATGTTATCTAATAGATCATGCTAATTCGTTATTCCAGAAGTTGTAACCATACATACTCCTTGTCTCCTTATATACACAAAGATGTATCACATCAGACCAAACTGAGGTATACATAAGTCATTAGTATGAGTATAAAATTATTTATTACCGTAGCTTAAAACCATGAAACCAAACCGTTAGTAATGGTTCGGTTTGGTTTGGTTTGGTTTTGGTTTCCAACAGTTCGGTTTTGGTTTTTTGTCTTAAAAAACCATTACTAACGGTTTAGCTTACGGTTTGACATAAAAACCGTCAAAACCGGACCGTGAACACCCCTACCTATAACCTCTTCTTGGGTTTGAAGATAACCTCTTCTGGGGTTTCTTTGATCTCTTCTAGGATTCGAAGATAACATCTTCTGGGATTTCTTTAATCTCTTCTAGGGTTTCTTTAATCTCATCTTGTATTACTTCAATTTGAGCATATGTATTTAATACTTATGTATGTGTTTTTGTCACTATGTTTGGGGTTGTGAATGCATCTATTCATATTTGCTACTCTTTAAAAAAATTTTAAGATATTGGAATTCAGATTCTCATTGACCACTTTGAGGGTCGAAAAATTGATTGGGTGCATTATATATTATTTGCATGTGTTACCAGTCGTTCTGTATTCTATCTCATCCTAAAGACTGGGAATACAGTCGTGAATTTAATAGTCAACATATTTTGTTGTGAACCTGTCTTGTTTTCGTACGTTAAGATTGGCCCGGGGGGTGTTTCATATTAGAATCTGGTTTTTGTTTGATTGATATAGCGGTATGCATAATGGCATGCCCTCATGTAGAAGATGTTAATTAATTTCGCATCTTGTTAACAATGATCTAGTGACTAACTGTAATAATTTAAGTAAGGATTTAGGTAGTCCACATTGTGAACATGAACTATCAGGTGTTCACCATTTATCCCAATTGACATGTAGTCTTTAATAGTTTGGGATGTGTTTTGATGTGATATAATGGGAGATTAACTCTCAATTGTATTTGGCTTAATATCTAGGCAAACGCTACATTTCATAAGCTTAAAGACTCGTGTGTGACCATCGAGGATGCATCATTTAAAAGCAAAAAATAATAGAATGAGCTATATATACAAAGGAGTATGAGCCCACATATGTCCTCTAATATTGTTTCCAAGTATAGGAATTTTTTTTTTCAATGTGATTTTGTTTTCATGTGACTTAAAGATTGATAGCCTAGAGAGTCCACTCATGATAAAGAAAGCAAGGGGCATAATCAATGATAACAAAATTACATAATCCACAAGGACTGTTCAATATCATGGCTCCTACTTTTCATGTCTAAAACTTCTACAAGGACCGTGAATGCTCTTTCTCCTACACCAATACTAAAGGGTATACACATGCTTGTTAGCTTAGAACCAACCTTAGATAATGTTTTGTAAACCATGTTAACATCGGTTACTTTCTTCGTATAGCTTTGATTCGGAAATGATGTGAATGAGAGAAAAGTGGTGATATGGTCTTCATGTAATAGACATTCTAAGTACTCTTCTAGTTCATGGTTTCAATGTGTTAACCATCTGACCAAATATATTTAGGAATTATATTCATTTTTCTAGGATTTAGTGGAATTTAAGACATGATTTTGGTGTACGTAGGTAAGGCAACACATAATAATTTGGACTTTCCAATAAGGTGACCAACATCTAAATTAGTACCAATAAGTGTCTCTAGTCTACTACTAGAAAGAGTTGTAAAAATATGGCTACTCATCACGGTATCTACCGAGAATAAATCTTCTATGGTTAAAATCGACAATTTTGAAAAGGAGAAAAAAAATAGGGTGATAGCGGGCTACATGATTTGTTATCCCACATTGTAGTAAATAATTTCTTTTGTCTTGTCATGTTATTTAGCATGAACCCCCATCCTTTATGAGTTGTTTCACCAACACATATGGCCTATGTTAGAGTCATCCTCTCTTTGTTTTTTTTTTTTTTTTTTTAAACCTTGAACGGAATGCGCATTCATCTAAAAGAATGATCCAGTACTGGTTGGTCACATTTGATGTTATTAAGGATGAGCTTTTTTTTCATGAAAAGATGACATGAAATGAGGTTAGAGTACTTTGTGAAACTACATTCTCGGTACTATTTCGGAATAAAAACATGTTATGAGTGTAAGAGTAATCATAAACATGACAACACCGGTGCATCTTTTTTTAGTAGTCAAAAAAAGGAGACAAGAGACTCCATGCATCTTTTCTTTTTTTGGGAAGAATGGTGGCCAGTGTTTGAAATCGGAGGTGAAGTATTTGGCCCGCGAAAGGTATGCAGGACTCTCAATTTAACTGCTGCTATTGTTCACCCGATGATTGTTTTAAATAAATAAATTTATAATTCTATTTAGGGATTTAATAATACTCACTTGATCTAGGGTAGGTTCTATTCTTTTACATTTTGTCACAATAATACATGAAAAGATTCATGCCTGAAAAGATAGTACTAACAACTTCAAACTTCGTTTTTTTTTTCTTACAGATCAACACTTACAAGTGATATGTTTCATGTCAACCATATGTCTCCTTATGGTCCACGCCCAATATGTCAAACTTTCAATCTTTACTTTCATATCTTATATTTCAATCATCTATTTTATATCATTCATCTCAGGTTAACAAACCTAAATAACATATGACCGTAATGTTTTAAATTCCATTACCATGTAGTTGTTAGACATAGTTGTATACTGTGAAATGAGTGCGAAGATTCGTGTGTTTATAATTGATATTTAATAATTTGTGGATTTGTTATTATTTATATAACATCTGTAAAACTCATAATAAAAATAATAAATAACCCATACGAAGCTAGGAATAAGAAGGTAAAGATATTATATCATGAGGGGATAGATAAACGACTAGAAAAGGGTTTTGCCTTGTAAATAGTCGCCCCCGTCGCATCGAGAGTTTACTACTAGTAATTTATATATGTAGACATTCGTAACCAATACAAGGAATATTAAGATATAGTAATAATGTCTGCATTTATAATAGAATTTACTTATCCACATATTCATAAAAGACTTTCTTTTAACTCTCGATGTTTTAATTTTTAGTTTGTTATAGTCAGTCTCAAACTTGGATAAACAAACGAGAGTTTATAACATGCTTTTGAAAAAGAGTATCCACTTTTTAGCTTGTTTGGGCCTCAAATTGGTTGAGTTGTCTCCGATTGGTCGTTATAACTTGGTGAGAGAATTAAATGCAAATACAATGCATTTATATGACTTTGTGTTATGGGTGAGCTGCATCTTTGCTGGCGACGTCATATCTTTACGATGGTTGTGGACGTAGGGTGTTCACGGTCTGGTTTATATGTTTTTTGGGTAAAACGTTAACCAAACCGTTGGTAGCGGTTTTTCATCATTGAAAACCAAAATCAAACCGTTGAA
Organism: Stevia rebaudiana; assembly: GCA_009936405.2. Taxonomy (NCBI): domain Eukaryota; kingdom Viridiplantae; phylum Streptophyta; class Magnoliopsida; order Asterales; family Asteraceae; genus Stevia; species Stevia rebaudiana. Next base: position 9,352,517 of record WOUH02000009.1, read on the forward strand.
AATAAAAACCGAACCAAACTGAACCGTTATTAACGGTTTGGTCTAGTTTGGTTTCACGGTTATGAACTTTTTAGGCTTTTATACAAGTTGACCAAAATATAACTTAAAAATACAACCTAAAATAACAAGCGAGTCTGAATCAAAGAAGAAAGGATTATTTATATGAAACAAATTCATATTAGACACTATAACCAAAATTGAATCAAAGAATAATAAACAAACTTAAAATTTTCCTTGATGGCGATAACCTACCCGCTTCATTACTTTTAGATAGCATTTATCCAATTAATAACCACATTTAACGATTTAAGTAGCTTAACATTTATTCTCAGAAGGTGTGCAAGTTGCAACTATTTAAAAGGTCATCGCAACTTTAGTACCCACAGATTGGTCTTGATTTATTTTGCCTTAAAGGATACTTTTGGGGCTAAAACTAGGTGGGCTAAAAAATAGTTGCAATTGGGTCTAAAAATAGGTGGGCTAGCCCGTTTGATCTATAGAATAAAAGATTAAATGTGAGCGTTTAAACTTTAAAGAACATGAATATTAAAACTTTAAAGTCAACCCGACAATAAATATTCAAATATATGATAAAGCATCTACTTCCATAAACGTTCAAAAGTACTACAAATTACTACCACAAAGTTCACATAACATGCAAAGTAAACCATCTCCAAAACACAAATCAGTTACCTTTATCAGGAGATTTCAAATAGAGTGTCTCGCCACCGTCTCCACCGCCGGAGCCACCACCACCGCCTCCCCGCCCCTCACCGGAAACCCCAATTTCCTGCTTCCGACCAAAGTCCGGGAACCCTCCGGCGGTTAGGTGGGTACCACTGACATTACCGGTGTTATTGTCGGTCTGTAACATGTGAAGCCCACTGGTTCCACCGGCAACGGCGCCGGAACTCATACCCAGATGGTTATGCATCGCTTGATGTTGCTGCAACGATGAATACTGCTGCTGATTGTACATCATCGATGATCGTGCAGCCATGATTGCTTGTGGTGACATTTGTTGTGCTTGTTGGTGTTGCTGCATGTAGTGACCTCCAGATTGTTGCATCATCCCCGATTGAGGATACTGAATCATAATACATAGAGTACAACTGTTATTGCTTGATGTACAATCGTTTATGTTACAATTCGTGAAGTAATTTGATGATTTTATTTTACCTGAGAATGAAGAGTGGGTGCTTGAGGTTGAGAATCAGCAATGGCAGCAAGGTACATGAGGTTTCTCTGAAGCTTCGCTTGATGTCTGCCATTATCAAATCGTTTCAAGAAGACAAGTGTTTGTTAGAGAAAATATGATTTAACGTTTATATATTTTAATGGTCTTTACGAGAGATAATTTGATTAAAAGTACAAATTAATTAAATGCTGACCATTACAATAAAATCTATTAATTTAAATCATATCCACTAATAATGATCGATAAAGATCGATCAATTAATTAAACCTAACAAGTATATTCACTTATTCAGTTATGTGTGTATTCAATGAGTGGAAGAATTATTACAAGTATTGAATGTGAATATACGGTTTAGAAAGATCAAAATCAAATAAATTTGAATGTGCTTATGTTTCTGGTTAATTATGATTATTTAAGTTTTTTATTTGAAAATGACCAATAAATAATTAAATTAAGTTTTGTTCTTGCTGAGATACTCACTCAGCACATTCAGCCATCTTTCCAGTGTTTTGGCTCTCAACAATCTTCAAGATCAGAGTCTTGTTTTCATCCAAGTACTGCACAAATATATAAAAAGAAAACCAATGTTTAAAAATGTGTATAAAAAGAATAAATTGTTTCAGAAAGTATATATGAAAATAAACATATCCCATGTTTGAAGACTTTATTATATAAAACTTGTCAATAACATGCTATATAAAACAAAACAATATATAATATGTATATTTAAAGCCAAAGGATAGTTTATAGGGGCTTAAAGCGTGAATGGTATCCAACTCATATTCTAATGTGCAAAAAACAATAAAGTTATAATAAAACATATAATAATCTAATCTTGTTTTGCGTAATGAAATCAGTTAATAAGATGCCTAGACCACAAAAGACAACAAATTAATCGATGGGAGCAAATCAAAATACGTAAGCACAAATATTGATGCAAACAAAGAATCTTTAGGTAACCCTTCGTTAATTCCCCAAACCTGAACATACTGATGAAATTCCCAAATAAATTATATAAAAATAATTTCTTTTAATTAGAAATAAGTTGGAATACTCCATACAATCACAAAAAAAGAGTTCACGTACTGACGTGAACTGAAATGCGATTTATCGAATTTGGACATTTTTAGTCTGGTAAACCAGTATCTCAATCATTGCTAACATGTCTGGTGTATTTTGAAGCGTCTTTACAGAAATAATAAAAGTAACGTACATATGACTATTTTTCGCCAAAATCATACCAAACCCTTAAATAAAACTTAAAAGAAAACCCATCAAACCAGTTTATAATTGTTTATTTATAATTAAAAACAACTTCTTGTATTCTAAAGGTTTTGATATTTAATTTGGTCATGTCACAACTCACAAATCATATATATAAATTTGGGTTGTGTTCAAAATCTTGTTATCTGTGCCGGTTTAAAAAGAAACACAAAAGGTATGCAAAGTTCAAGACTTTATTCTCCTACTTTAGTATCCAGCAAGCAAAGGATAAGGCATCTATGGTAGATTAAGAAAAGATCATATTATATATATAAAAATCAAATTAAAATTAATAGCAACCCAAATATTAACTATTCATTCTTACAGTCAAAAGGTAGTAGATCAGACATGTGTTCTTGCAGGAGTTATTATTATCAGTAATGTTCAGATCATCATCATGCAAGATCGAAGACTTTTTTTGTATAGTACAACTGTAAACTACATACATACATATATATATATATATATATATATACAGGAAACTTGTTGCAGATGAAGAAACAAGCAGGGAAAAGGCAGGCAAAAGCCAAAAAATAAAAAGATCTATAAAGTTGAATAAACAAATCTACCAAACAACAAGTGTGTGAGAGAGAGTAAGTTCATGAAGGAAGAAAACTAACTAATTAACCTGTTGAATATGATCAGTAGTGACGTTGTTTGTGGGATAATAGGCTGCCATCATGGGCTGCATCTGCATCAGGTGCTGCTGCATAATATATACTTATCTTCCACCCTTTTACTTTCTCTCTCTATACGTATATGTGGGTGGGTGTCTTTCTCTCTCTAGAATAGCAAACTTAGAGAGAAAATGGGGCTCCACAAAGAGAGCTTGTGTTTCTTTCGTTGTTTGTGATTTGTGTGGTTTAAAAGTTAAAACACGAAAACACAGGTTTTGGTTTTGGTTTGGTTTGGTTTCAGTTGTTTGATTAATGCAAGAACGAATGGGGTCTTTTGAAGCCCTTTGAAGCACAGAGAGAAGTGGTGATATGATGGATAGATAGAAGGTGAAATTAAAAAGAAAACAAAAAAAGGTAGCAGGCTTTTCTCAGTGTACTACAATCTTTGGCTATATATACAGCTGGTGGTGGTAGGATGCATGAAAGAGGGTGACATAAATTCAAATTAGGGTTTCTCTCACTTTTGATTCTTTCAAGTTGAAATGACCATGAAAACTGCAACTCATGAATTAATATGTTTTATACGTGATCTTTTGTAATAATATTTAACTTTTATAACTTGTTAGGGTGCTTCTGTAACTTCTTACGGTGGACGGCGTGAAGCCTCTGGTTACACTGTTGTATAGCCTCGGTTTGTTGTTGCGTGTTTAAAATCGATTTCATAAACCCAAGAGAGAGAGAGAGAGAGTAATGTGTGTTGGTGTGTCAGTGAGGAGAATGTGCGTGGTGTAAGAGTTAAAAAGGGTATTATTGCATAGATTGAGGGTTAAAGAGAGTTTAACAAAGTAAAAGTGATGTGGCTTGAGGTGTTAAATCCGAATGAAGAGGGAGGATATGAGGGTACCATACTCCCACCCTTGAAGGTAAAAGATAAATCAATTGGTTTGGGTTTTTCGGTTACGGGTTTCATTTTGAATAGATGGATCCGAGCAGCATGTTTTAGTTTTCAGGCGAAAGGAAGATTCATTTGTCATGATGTTTCCGGTTGTTCGGAACTTTGTGATTCCAAAAAATGTTAAACGTAAGATAATGTTTGTACAATATTAATTGATAAATAACAAATTAGCTTTCCAAGACTAGCTAGTTGTCTAGTATAAAACCAAGTTCAAGTATTTATGATCGTTGTCCATTAAAATAGAAATAGATAGTATTGTAGTCCATAGCCTTTAGTCGAATTCTTGCAAGTGGAGAGTACGTGCTCTTTTGAGTATTGCGTGACAACAAATTTCCAACAAGCTTGAAGTATGAGTATAACGATGTTGAGGTGGATGTGTGAATACATAAGATAACTAAACAAAACATAAATATTTTCAGGAAAGTAATATGAGATTGAGAGGATTTAACCATATGAAAGGATACAAATATGGTCTAGTAAAACCGTGGAAATCCTCATTGCATGTGGATGGAAAATGATGCTCTAGTAAAAACTGTGGAATCCTCATTGTGGATGGAATGATAAGTGTACGTAAATTGAAACTAACACTGATGTGAGGGATAAGATAAGATTTGTTAGGCTTGTAGTATATCTACATAGACATGATCAGGAATGGAGTTCATAGAGATGTAATAAGATTATGTTATTAGGTCAAAGGTGTCCTCCCAATTCTCCTCACTTCTTCCTACTGTCATGTTAGCGTCATATCAGCTTTCCCACTGTTCCCCACTTTTCCCCATTTAACTGGTAATCATTCCACTTTTCCCCACTTTTCTTACTTTTCACCTCATCACATATGTAACATTAATTTTAATTATTATTTTTTTTAACATTTAAAAAAAAGACTTTCATTAATTAAAATAAAAAATAATACAACTTAATAAAAAATATATATACAAGTTAATAAAAACAACGAAAAAATAATACAAATGCTCCAAATGCTCGATGAGATCGGCACGAAGATTGTCGTGGGTTGTGTTTGATCGTATTTGGCTCCAAATATCTGGTTCTGGAAGTTCTTCACTTGG
>WOUH02000009.1:9365088-9386255 GCA_009936405.2 Stevia rebaudiana
CGAACATATCGTTTTGCTCGGTTTCGCGTCGTGAACGTAACCGGGTATACGGTTTCTGCCATTGACTGAGTTTGACCAGGTTGACCGACAGTTGACCAACGTTTGACTGAGTTGACCGGTATAACCGGGTTTGACTCGTGACTCATTCTAACCGAAAACCAGTCTACGACACTACCATTTGCCAACCACCATCGTTGTACAACTTCCGGCAGTCGTCGGCAGTCGTTTCACCACCGTCAATTCTAACCTTCACGGTTCCAAATCTGTTAGTACGTGGAGAAATTCAAGTTTGTAACCCGAATAAGGGTTGAATCGTAGCTATAAATGTCGGGAACTTACCGTGAATAATAGAACCCAAGTTTTTAGACTCGCCGGATTCCTGAACGTAGTCTAATTCCCGTCAACGAGAGTATCGGTCGCCACCGCCGTAGGCGTGGTGGCCCTCGCCTGTTGCTACGATCAAAAGAGGGTGTGAGCTGGTGGTTTTATGATGATAATAACTCTTAAAGAAATGAAGAACACAACAAAAGAACTTGAAGATGAGGGTCTCGGCAGAGAAGAAAGAAGGAAAAATGAGTGAAATGTGATTGAATTTTGACAAGTGATGAGTGATATATCTTGAATACCCATACTTGTAGTGGGGTGGGTAAGATTTAGTATGGTTGTTTCATCGAGAGGATGTCATACAACTGTGGCCGAGAGGTTTAAACGAGTGCCATCGAGAGGTTTGGATTCAATACCATCGAGAGGGTTGTGGTGGGCGGTCGAGAGGATTAAAACAAACATGATCGAGAGGATAGAAAGGATCCATTATGGCTGCCGAGAGGTTGTGATGTGCTGATCGAGAGGACTTTTATGGGGTGTCGAGAGGTTCAATTAAAGGTTTATTATGGTGATCGAGAGGCTTGGTTCCGCCGTCATCGAGAGGTTTGGTTCCATCGAAAGGATTCCATGCACATGCAACATAGGCCGTCGAGAGGATTTAAATAGCATGGTCGAGAGCTTCTATATTCCATCGAGAGGATCACAAGTGGTGCCGAGAGGATGATTTTAAGGATTTCATCGAGAGCTTTAACAATGGTGTCATCGAGATGTTTCAATTCCACCATCGAGAGGATCCTTTTTCTTAGTCTTTGGTCGAGGGGATTCCCAACACCATCGAAGGGTTCCATTTCTTAACCGAGGGGATCGTATAACTTGATCGAGAGGCTATAAGGGTGATCGAAAGGTGGTGTTCCACCATCGAGAGGATGGTTTACAATTAGCCGAGAGGGTTCGTTCCATCGAGAGGTTCCCATGTGTGCTTGCATGTTATCGTGGGGTTAACCGGGATCGCCGAGGGGCTCCATAATCGATCGAGAAGTTCCACAATGATTGTCGAGGGGTTGCATGGGTTCGTCGGGAGCATGCGTGTTCCCATGCATGCACGTCGGGGAAAGGATGATCGATCGCGGGTTTAAAGATAAATCGGTCGTGATAATTATTAACGTTCTTTGTTCGCGTTTTAAATTATACGGATACCCGGCGTTCGGTGCCATGGGTTTTATTTTCCGTTAAGTCTAAATTATTTAACCCGTATTAAATGTACCAGTTTATCACGTCTAATGTCGTGACATTAATTTATTTACAATCTGCCGTTTGTACGTTGCGTCGTCGCCTATTTAGACAGTTCCTACTTATATATATATATATTTAAATATAAGCAAATATGATCGTAGTTCACGTATTTATCATAATAAGTGTAAATATACGTACGACTGAGTCAAATACGTACCCGAAAATGTACGGTTATCACACACACACTGCCACCATCTAACTTTCCAGATTTTTGACCCCCTTTTGACCCTTATTCACCTTTTACCCCTAACTTATAAGTTTCACCAAATGGCAAAACAAGTCCCCCAACTTACTAGTTAACCTTTTAGATAGTTAAAACACAGCATAACACTAAACTAACTTAACCCCGTTAGTTTTCTAGCAAATAATAAATATTATTATTTACACATAACACATATAGCACACAACTTCTATTTAATAAACGACCATACGCGTTTTACACGCGTTTACCCAAAAACGGGTCGTTACACGTTCCCAACTTTTAAACCATTTGCCACTATCAGTCCTGTCGTTAATGGAACCTAACGTTGTTTAATTTATATGACGTGGCATAATACCATAGCGTTTCTTTTAAAATTGTAAAATTTAAAGACTAAATATGTGAGTTTTACAAACTTAACACCATAGCTGCAAATCAATTTTATTTTAACCCTCAATTTCGTTTTCATTTTCATTTCCCCAAATACATTTTCATCTTTTTTCGTCATCTCAGAACCCAAAAATTTTTCAGTTTCGTAATCACAATCAAACAAGACAAATGAAATGGCATGAATCAGAAACCAAAATGACGACCAAATTCTTGAATCTTGATTAGAAAAAATTTAGCCTCCACATCCTCATCAACAAGAATCCGGTCTATTAACTTGATTACCTTATCACCAAATTCATCAGGATAGTATGGCTCTGAACCTTTACAAATTAAGCGGCTGCAAATCAAAGCATCCAGAGACGGCTAACATCATTGTAGATAGTGGTTCCAGAGATATGATACATGAGGGTTTGCCCACCTTAGGGTATTTACAATGACCACCATTTCCGTTTAAATCCTTTAGCACCAAAGCTTCGATCTTTCATCCCCAACCCTAGCATCGTCCTAATCCATCCATTAAAAACACCCACCCCCACCACCAACAACATCATACATTTGACACCCCTCATCCCTTAGAGGATTAAGTTTGTAGAAATCACACATTAAGTCCTTAAACTTTACAATTTAAATTAAATGACATTAGGTTCCATTAACGACGCGATTGCTAGTGGCAAATGGTTTAAAAGTTGGGAGTGGTGGTAATGATTTCCTAGTTTGAGAATATTGTAGGCCAATAAGACAAAGTTGGGATTATTTAAATCTAATTTACCATTATTTTATAGTCAAGAACTATACATTTGAGCAACACTATTGATTTGATGCTCTTAATTTCCGTTTGCGTTTAACAAAGATATAAATAAATAAATAAGTTAATTATAATATATCATAACATATTTTTATATAGATTGGGAAGAAAAGTTATCATGAAATATTACTTTTAATTAATAAGTTATTTGTATTACTTTATCATTTTAAACTAGGTTATACACCCGTGTGTTACACAGTTTTATGGATAAAAGTTGTGTCAGTTTGTAATGTCTTAATAAATTTGTATAATTGAAATACTTTTATTACACAAAACAATATAAGTCAAATTACAATTTACAAATTTATCTTTTGTGTTTTCCTTTTTCTTTTGCATTTAGTTTTTTATGTTTCACGACTGGATATGTATTAAGGTTTTATATGGGAGTGGCAATCGGTTTTACTACGTGGTACGCTTTAGGGTTTTACGACATACTTCCATCCACTACGTGGTACGCTTTATGCTCAGGTCATGTTGTTTGCCGTGGTAAGAGTCGAATCGTAAACCTCCAGTTGGCATACAAATAAAATTAATAAAAGATTTATATTTGAATTAAAAGAACTTTAGGACCGGATTATCTAATAAGCTAATGAATTAACTAATTCATATTTGATTAATTATAAACAAAAGCAATTCAAAAGATATTTATTATATTAATGAATGATCAACGATTACATGTCACTCCCTCTCAACGGCTAAATTTCTCAAGTGTAAAATTATGAAAAAGCATCAATGGTTGCTCGTGGTTGAGCAACTTCTGTTTATAAGGTGTTAAACGTCACCCATAATGCATTTCATTATAGTGACATTTAACAACCTTATATTAGAAGTACTGATCGCACATTAATACAAACAGCTGACAAAATTAAATAACTACTGAAACAATATACAAACTATTGATCCTAGGCACAGCAACTAATAACACCATCACTTGTGTCTTCATTGTTTGTTTTGTCAGTCTTTGTTCATCAACAATTGGCCACCAGTAGCTATTCATTACTTGTTCTTCCTTTCAACATTCAATATTTGTTGTCAAGAAAATCATCAGTCTTTAACCGGGAGCAGTTGTTTATCAATTTATCAATGGTTTTGCCTTATCAGTTCTTGTAATCTAACAAGAACAATATTCATAACTGATTCATGAAAGCATTTAACACGAAATTATTGTTATGTACATGAGAATACAAAAAAATAAGCATAAAAAACATATCCAAATTTAATAAATATTTAAAATATTTGAATGAAATGAGAGATTGACACTTGGCATTCTTTGGAATGGATTATTAGAATGTAGATGTCTAATTATGAATATATATAACAATGATCTTCTACCAAGTAGTTCGTATGTGAGCTTTCTTTTATAAGGAGAGGTCTTAGATTCAAGACTCATTCAGACATAAATAACTCTTGAGTGAGTTAGGTGGGTATACACGAGTGTTTCCCCTCTTGTATGGTTGGACAAAAAAAAAACTGAGTTAAAATGATAAGAGATTTTTTCTTTAATGTCCCAAACCTGGCCAATCGTGTTCTAAAGAAAACTATTAATAATTTTTTTTTTTGTAACTTATCACACATAGCCCATAAATATATTCCAACTACTATAGATAATATTTCGGTTTAATCTTTAAAAGAATGTTGGTAAATATGGATAAAAAGATAATTTTTTTAGTTAAGCTTTTATTATATAGTTAAAAGTTTATAAAACTTGTTGCATTTATTAAATACATAATTATTGCGTTTAATGATAATCATTTATTATTGTGGTATAGCACCCAAATGATTAGGTGATAATAAAGATTATACCATAAAAGTGTCGAGTGCAGTAAGTAACACCTTTTGTTTTATGAAGAGGTATAAATATTATCAACAAGATTATAAATACCTTGCATTTGTTTTTGTAATTCTATTTCTTTTTTACATAATTTCCCATACTTAACAAAATTTTTGGAAACATATTTGGTTTAGTAATCATTGTCCATTTAGACTTCCCTTCATTATATATTTAGAAAAATCAAAAAACTATGTGATTTCACAAAGGGTTACATTTATTAACAATCTTTCAATCTCGTTTTGTTAGGACTCGTCTAAAATCAAATTTAGCTCTTATGTTTTGCAGGATATCAAAGACTTGAAAGCCATGATTGCATAGTTCAAGTTCACAAGCACTAATGACTCCTGGACATGAGAAGGGAATCTATGGAAAGTTTCTCACCTAAACTATGCTAGGGAATGGTTAGATTATCTCGACTCCATTCCTGGTACTAGGGTCAATGTTAAAAAAAGTCAATCAAACTAAATTTCATATATAAAACCATAATGGGCTAATGATGAGCTTAGTTTAATTTATTAAATTGATAATAAACTTGTTTAATATATCTAAATTTGAGTTTGGCTAGCTTATTAAAATTAAAAATAGACTTTAGCTTAATTTAGGTTTATATTATTAGTTGAGTCTTTTTTAACTTGTTTTATAACTAAAAATTTAGAAATTTTAATTTGACTGGGTGGATAGGGGGGCGGATGGAGGGCGATTACAAAATTTTGTGATGGATGATCGAAATTTTAACATATATATATCACAAAAAATTTTGAAAGAGGATGGTGTTAGGGAAATTTTTTATATATAGTATATTTTTATATATTATTTTGTCACACATGATTATTTATATAATTGTTAATGATCAATTACCTAAATACCCTTATAGTTAGTTAATTTTACGATGGACACAATTGACATTATACTTTAATTATGGTTTGCCTTTGGGTATATATATATATATATATATGAGATAATGAGGAGGTAAATAACATCACTAAAGATAATCACCATTCACGCTTTCTGAAGCATAATTCGTGACTTTTCCTCTAGCCTCTATCTCTCAACTATTCCATCAGAACAATACACTATAAACGGGAACCAGATCAAATTCGTAATTAGTTGTTATCAGGAATTATGTCTGCCATCAACACTGCTACTACCGGACTCACATGTTTCATCTAAATCTTAGTTATTATTCATGTAGTTTAGTTAATTGATTAATTTCTAAAGGTTTCACTCAGTAAGAGGGAATCGATTATCAAGAGACTTTATCTCTTTTCTCTCGAAATGATTCCATAAGGATCGAGATATGTCTTCATAGGTCATTACCATTCAGAGCCGCATCAGAAGGACGCCAAGACAACTTTCCTTTGCGGCATCTTGTATAAGGACATGTTCATAAAACAACCTAAAAGCTTACAGTTTAAAGTTAAAGAACATTTAGTCTACAAGCTAAAGAAATCCATATATGGGCTAAAACATGCATCGCTCAAAAGATATGTAAACTTTTGATGAAATCTTGAACAACATGTTTTCCTTCGAAATCAAGTGGATCAATACACCTACCTAAAATGAGTGGGGGAAACTTTACTATGCTTGTCCATTAAATAGATGAAATCATCTTGGCAAGTAACAGTTTAGATATGTTGCATAATTCAAAGCGTTTACTCACGCATAATTTTGACATGAAGGATCTCAGAGGTGCTTCTTACCTTATTGGAATCGAAATACACTAAGATATAGTAAATGATATTTTGGATTTATCTCAAAAGACTTACATTCAAATGGGTCCTCTCACGTTATAATATGCAACATTGCTCTCATTTTATAGCTCCAATAACTAAAATAAAAATGATACCTTATGCATAAATAGACGGGAGCCTTATTTATGCTCAAACTATATTCTTCTAGATATCATTTACATTGTTGTTACATTGATAGAAGGATAGGCCATTACCAAAGTGATCCCTAACCTTGATCACTAATAAGCAACTAAGTAACTTCTTCAATATCTGCAAAGGACGAAAAGACTATTAAGTGACTTATAGAAGAAGTAACAATTTGAAGGTAATTGGATATTCAAACTGTAACTTTGCTAAATGCAAAGATAAGAAGAAATCCACTTCAGGGTAAAATGTTATATTAGCAAGCATACCTATCTCTTGGAAAAGTCATAAGTAGCAACTAACAATAATAGCAAAATATGTTGTAGTGTTCAATACAACTTATCATGAAACGTTGTTCAGAAAACTTATTTCTAGACTTAAAATAGGTTACTCTATAATTAGACCACTTGAAGCTTTACTGTGATAACTCAGCTGCCGTAAGTTTCTCGAACAGTAACAGTTCGACTGGAGCTGAACTATATCTTGATACAAAGTACCTGTTTGTACGTGAACGAGTTGAGTAAAATAATTTTTTTATTGAGTATATTAGTACTAAAATTATGTTAGCGGATCGGATGATTAAGGTCTCACACTAAAGTATTCGAAGAACGTCTTTCGAAAATGAGATTATGCAAAGACCGTATTACATAATTGTACTTGCTTATTTTAATAAAATCTTCCTCACTTACTTTTTATTTATTATTTTTGTCTCTAAAGTATGTTTATGCGTAGTTATTGATATATAGACGTTAATTGTATAAATCAAACGTTGAAGTGCTTAATTGTAAATTGATCCTAAATTACTTAAGTTTAAAATTTATATTGTATTATGATTAATGAAGGTCTTGAATTGAATTTGATTCAGTGACTGTATTTCTCTGCTTTAATTACGGTTTAGAATTGAAATGAGTATTATAAATCTGATCAGACTAATCTAATATTCATAATAAAGAACAACTTGAACAAATAGGAGAATGTTACAGGAAATCTTTTTATATATGGTATTTATATATATTATTTTGTCCCACATGATTATTTATATAATTGTTAATGATTAATTATATAAATACCTCTATTTAATTGTAAGATGAACACAATTGACATTATACTCTAATTAGAGTTTCCAATTGGGTGTATATATATGAGATAATGAGGAGGCAAATAACATCACTAAAAATAATCACCATTCACGAATTCTAAACCATAATTCGTGACTTTTTTTTTTCTAGCTCCCCTCTCTCAACTATTACATCAAAACACTACAAACGGGAACCAGCTTAGCTCAGATTCGCAATCAGTTGCTCTCAGGAATTATGTCTGCCATTAATACTGCTGCTACTGGAATAACAGGTTCATCTATATCTTATTTATTATTCATGTAATTTAGTTTATCTTCATATTTTATAGATCTAATAATCAGGAGTCGATCAACATGCGGCTGACCTCCCATCCACATATATGGGTACGCCAATGTTTATGATCGATCATGAACTCGAACACAAACATATTAATGTCTAATCAAATTAACTCTATTGATCGAAGGTTGGGTGGGGGTTGAAAAAGCCACGAAACTAGAGGCCTAAACTGAAAGAAGTAATACAGATACGATATTTCACGAGATGTTTCTAGCTTTGGTTTAATACTCTCATCAACCAATCTTTTTTACTTGAACATGTATATTTAATGCAATGTGTCTTCAATTCATTCTGGTGTACTTGTACTCCACTCTAACCGCTTTTCACTACTTTCATCGTCATCACATGCAACTTTTTACTTCAAACAAACCCTCTTCGCTGTCAAATAAATTCCTCCTTCAATCTTCCATATAAGGACTAGGCTGTTCAATGTCGAGTCTAATAAAATTTAATGAAAATAATGTGCTAAACGTTAATCAAGATTTCTGTAACCCATAAAGCAAACCGGTCGGGCTGGGTGAGTTAGCTAGACCAGCTGATTATTCTACATTTTCGGTTGAATAGTTTGACAGGTGAACCGATTATTTTAAAATAAAAATTTTTTAAAAATCATAAAGATAGTTACAAGACTACATTATTAATTTTGTTGTTTTTTTTAATAAATAGATAGTTAAATAATTACATGAAAAAAAAAAAGAAAAAAAAGGTAAATGGGAACAAAAAGTTGCGTTACTAGACCTACTCTAGTTATAAAATTACCACACCTTCACTATGTACTTACATGATTTGAATCCCATGTCACCAACCACATTACTACCCGTATATCTCCTTACGGACCTATACATTATGTTTATATATTTTATATCACCAAGCAAGTCATTATTAAATGTTACATCTCCTTGAGCTGATAGATTCGGATATTATTTTGTAATTACATATTGTTATTGTGGCACGAATTAAATTTGCCATCAACTGTCCACCAATTGAATACATTTGAACCACCGGTCTAAATCACGCTGGATCATTGATAGTGCTTCTTCTTTACAACTGTGATAGCTTCATCACGCAGGGATAATAGTAAAAGTTGCATCAATTTTATAATATAAAAAATTGAGAAAGACCATTATATAAACAGATCACCTACATTTCACAGCATTATGATCATACATAATACCACCAAATAATTGCAACAAAATAATACATGGCTGTCTCTACATCATGTAGCCTTCCCTTAGCCTTTTTATCGATTTTGATGCTGACAACTTTTCCTAGTGTCACGGCTAGAGCATTTTTTGTGTTTGGAGACTCACTAGTCGACAACGGAAACAACAATTATTTGGTCACGTCTGCCCGGGCTGACTCGCCTCCTTATGGCATTGATTATCCTACCGGCAGACCTACAGGCCGTTTCTCTAATGGATTCAATATGCCCGACCTTATCAGTTAGAGCTCCTAAAATACCATTCTCTATATTCGTATAGGCCGATATATATATAGATATATATACACGTGGTGTGTATTATGTGAACATAATCTTAATGAGTTAATCAAAAAACTCAATTCGGTCCCTCTATTTTATAAGTAAATCAATATGGTCCATTCATTTGAAGATGTGTATACACTATGAAACACATGTGTACATTATGTAACAGTTGTGTACATTGTATAACACATCTTAATTAAATGGAGGGCTCATGCTGAAATATAAAGGGTCCAATTGTAGTTTTTTTGTTAACTATTTAAAATCATGTTCATATAATACACGTCTAGCACGGAAGTTGTTTTATTTAATTTTTAAGATTTTGCATTTAATTTTATGATTTTTGATTAAAAAATTTAAAAAGCTTCGATAGTTTCTTTTTTTTTTTCTAAATTCTTATTGTAAAAATAATACCAATTACATACAAAGAAAAAACATGTAACATATGCAAAACAACATCACTAGTAACATATGTAAATAGTTGGTACGTAACACATGTATAACAACATGTTCCATGTGTTACATATCTTAATGTATTTTTAAAACCGAAGTTTTTTGTTATTTTTTGCACATTTTTTTATAAACAAAGTATTCAACTCTTTTTTATTATTTTTTTTACAAAATTTGACAAAAATACCATAGAATCTATCATTTTTTTATAATTGTTTTTCATAATTTTATATAAGAGTTTCAAGGGATTTTTCACCTCAAGTGGGTTTGCTTTTTATATCTCCCTATATATATATACATATAGATTTCATATTTATTGATTTTGCACGTATAATGCCAGGTCAGCGTATGGGGGCAGAGCCTACATTGCCGTATTTGAGCTCACAACTAAGGGGGCAAAGGTTACTTGTTGGCGCAAATTTTGCTTCAGCGGGAATTGGAATACTTAATGACACCGGAGTCCAATTCGTATACTTCTTTTCTTTAATGTGTAGCATAACGTTAAAATTGTGACATTTTTTATGGAATTATAACTGTTTCCAGGTGAATATAATTCGGATGCCTTTGCAATTGGAATACTTTAGGCAGTACCAACAACGAGTAAGCGGGCTTATAGGAGCGAGCCAAACCAAAAAGCTTGTCAATAACGCCCTTGTTCTCATGACGCTTGGTGGCAATGACTTCGTCAACAACTACTATTTGGTTCCCTACTCGGCCCGCTCTCGACAATACGCGCTCCCTGATTATGTCCGTTTTATCATATCGGAATACAAAAAGATCCTAATGGTATCTACATCTATATCTCTAAATAATAAGTAACTCGTATCGTCGCGTGTCATAATTCAAACTCTCCAACATTTTCTTACTTGTTTCTTTTCCATTTTCAAAATTCTTACTTTATTTTTTACTTAAAACTTAAATATGCTATTTTAATTCATAAATCTTTATTATAAGTTGTGTAATACACGGTTTCAAATATAACCTAGTAAACATAAATACAAATATTTGTTCATTTGTATTAGTTTTTTACTTCTCTTAAACCATGTAAAGACCTTATACCTTGACTGCAGAAAGTGTATAATCTGGGAGCTCGAAGGGTTCTCGTGACTGGGACCGGCCCGTTGGGTTGTGTCCCGGCTGAACTAGCCCAACACAGCCGGAATGGTGAATGTGCAACTGAACTTCAACGGGCTTCAGAGTTATATAACCCACAACTCTATCAAATGTTGAATGATCTCAACAATAAAATAGGCAGTCATGTATTTATAAGAGTTGACTCAAAGAAAATGCACTCGAACTTTATCGATGATCCGGAAGGCTTTGGTAAGACTTTTTTTAAAACTTTCATAACCATATGAATACACGCATTGCGGTTGCATTTTAGCTCAAGATGGTTTGGTTTGTGTAGGATTTGTGTCATCAAAGATTTCATGTTGTGGACAAGGACCGTACAATGGGCTCGGTTTATGCACCCCGTTGTCAAACTTGTGTGATAACCGAGATTTGTATGCATTTTGGGACCCGTTTCATCCATCGGAAAGAGCTAACAGGATTATTGTTGAGCAAATGATGACTGGCTCGACTGAATACATGCATCCGATGAATCTAAGCACCATATTGGCCTTAGATCCTCAAAATTAGTGATCGTTTATTTCAATAAGACTCAACGTATGATCGTCCACCAAGTGCATGATATTTTTTTTTTACTTTTTATGGTGTTTAGACATGTGCAAAATAGTTCCTATTGAATATTGCATTGTTTGTAAGAGCTAATTAAAACCGAGTGGAAAAATGTTAAAGAGAGTGTTAACAACATTCACATATTATGTTACAAAATCGTTACTTTGAATTGATGGACTACAAGGTATTACATAAAAAAAAATGTACCGTATTTGGAGACGTATTGCAACGGTGAGAATCGTTTAAAGTTTATAAATTTATATAGACTAATAATACTCTTAGAATCATTCTAAACGACCAAACACTATAATTTTTCCTTTTGAAATACAAACTTTAAAACTTCTATCATTTTAGTAATAGTAATTTACTTATTTTTAGTGACGAAATATGCATTTTGGTATTACTTTCCACTCAATTGTTGTGGCATGTGCATAGACGTCACAAAGGTTGAAAGACGTAACAATGTAACATATGTTCATAATTAAGGCTCATGACTGAACTCCTTTTTTCATGCAAATATGTGAACGGCAATTTATTAAATCATGCAATTCCATGTGCCATGACTGGCCATTGACAGCAAAGTTGAGAAATGTTATTTAATAATATAAACCCAGTTTAAAATAGCCTCAAGTCCATTATTAATTTTTTATAAGATAACCAAACACACGCTTAACATACATATTAAACCGGTTTATTATTAATTTTAATAAATTAAACCAAACACACCACTAGCCCATTATGCTTTTATATATGAAATTTTTTCTTATTGTTTTTTAACATAACCCGACCCGATTCGACCCTTACCGGGCCGAACAGGAGAGAAAAAAAAAATTATATAGCGATACCCAAATGACCAAAATTCTTTTTTGTCCCCCATGACAATAATTCTTGGATCCGCCACTACTTGCGAGACGCCATTAAATGAGATTTAACCTAAAACCATTGTCGATATATGATATATCCCTCTTTTACATGATAATCTAAGCCTGACAACTGACAAGTCAAGTCGAATTGAGGAAAACTAAAATTGATTTTTCAAAGATACGTGTTGATTACTTCAAGGTTGCAAAAGTTGCTAGGCTTCAGGTTGGCCGACTGGAAAGTTTGGGAGTACTCGGGGAGTTCTCAGACATGATAAATCACTAAGAACTTCATTTTTCAAAGATTATATATATGCCAAATATAACAACTTTACTAGTATTCAATAAAATACATGTTTAAATCAATAATTTTATCGAACTATGTCCAATTATAATCATAATAAATCAAAAGGATAGATACACAACAAAAACTACATCCCTAGGACTTCCTTGAAGTGCTGAATTTAACCGGATCCTTGGACCTCATCGGAATCACATAAAATCGCTTCGAAACACATCCCTAGAGTGAGTACTCATTGATTACTCGACCTTGAAGGCCGAATTTTGTAACACTGGATTACTTAAATAAAAAGTATTAACAAATAAAAAATGTTAAGTTCAGAACTACGGCTCCCGATATGGAATTCAGGTATTACAGATGAGACAAACCGTTTGTGATTGTTCTCCACATAATTCACCTGTTGGGACATTTTCGTTCATTGCTTACAAAAACTACAACTCTAAACATATCTTGGTTTTTATTTTTTAAGCTGAACCATTTTAGCATGTATAAAAAAGTCTTTTGTCTCATACATTAGTTATGTATCGATTTTGAGCTCATCTGAACCAAAGTTCATAAAAAACACCCTAATAATACTATGATCATGAACGAAATCATCCAAAATGGATACAAGGAGAAATGGACATTTTCAAAATACTTCTTCCCACTAGCAATGTCTCTTATTCTGGTATATGCTTGTGAGATTAGGTTTCTCCATCCACCATTGAAGGTTTTTTTGGTAGTTTCTTAATGATTCTCTTAAGAAATAACCTCGTAATCGGTAGTAGATAATTATTGTTTGGTCACACTTCTTAATTGCCTAGACAACAACTTAATGAGTATAAGTTTTAGAAACATGTTGAATAATTCATAGTCTATTTTTTAACCGGTTATCTCTCTTTTGGTTAGAACAGTTTTACCAAATGACTCTCGTTAATTTAGAGGTAGAAACAACATGACACTTATTCAAATTTCAAGTAATGGCTATTTGGCATAAATTCCCTCCGCTCTAACGTTTATGTATACCGACAACTGGATAGGAAATTTAAAGTAGCTATTATTTTGTAAAATAAACACACCGATAAATTTAGAGTAACAATAATCATATACTATTATTTACATTGTCCTCCTTGCCAATAAACCAACCGTCCAATTAAATAAAATTCAACCACTTCATTTACCAGTTTTTCAGTACCCTTATTAATTGGTTCTCATATATCACTAATTTAACTCAACCCAAATTTAAATTTTCCAATATCGATCACCCTATAAAACCCCATCATTTGTTACATTCACAAACCACCCATGTCTAAAGTTAACTCACTCATGGGTTCCACAAGTCAACTTGTGCTCACTTTTCACTTATTTTTTGCATTGGGCCTGTTTGCGATTCGAGCCAAAGCTGCACCTCGTGCCTTTTTCGTGTTCGGAGACTCGTTAGTTGACAGTGGCAACAATAATTACCTGGCTACCACTGCTCGAGCCGATGCACCGCCTTATGGCATTGATCACCCGAGCCATCGAGCCACTGGACGCTTCTCCAATGGCTTAAACATACCCGACCTTATCAGTTGAGTATCGAAATTAGTTAATTATAATTAATCATCATATTAACTCATTGAAGATATATATTTACTTGACCCATGTTTAACCACAGGTCAGCGCATCGGTTCTGAACCCACATTGCCGTACTTGAGCCCCGAGCTCACGGGTCAAAAACTTCTCGTTGGTGCAAACTTTGCATCCGCTGGAATCGGAATACTCAATGACACCGGAATCCAATTTGTATATATATATATATATATTTACTTTTTAAAAACTCGTTAATTTTATTAGTAACGAATTTTAACACGTACGTTCTTGTTAATTACTTACTTAGGAATATATATAATTTTCTTTGCAGGTTAACATAATTCGGGCACCAGCACAACTTGACTACTTTAAGCAATACCAACAACGTGTTAGTGAACTCATAGGACCCGTAAAAACGAAACAACTCGTAAACAACGCACTCGTTCTCGTGACACTCGGTGGCAATGACTTCGTTAACAATTATTACTTAGTCCCGTTATCGGCTCGCTCCCGTCAATACGAACTCCAAGAATACGTTCCTTTCATAATATCCGAATACAAAAAGATTTTATTGGTATATATGTGTTAGAATTTTTATTTAGCCACAATATTATTGGTGCAAAATCTTTATACATTTTCTTTGAATGCAGAGGTTGTATGGGTTGGGTGCACGGAGGGTGCTAGTGACCGGAACCGGTCCGTTAGGGTGCGTGCCAGCAGAACTGGCTCAACATAGTAGAAACGGTGAATGTGCAACTGAGTTACAAAGGGCTGCATCTTTATTCAACCCGCAATTAGACGATATGCTTATTAGTCTTAATCAAGAACTCGGTAGTCATGTGTTTGTTGGTGTAAACACGAGGCAGATGCACAATGATTTCATGAGCAATCCAGGAGCTTACGGTAAGTCTGTATATTAGTTTAGATGTGACAAAATTTTAACATGGAAAATATTAAAATGCATGTGCCTTAATTTTGTTTTCTTAATTTTTAAAAGATTAAAATTAAGTATTTTAATTACGTGTATTTGTTTTTTAAAAAAATATCACCATTAAAAAGGTAGTTTCAGTATATTAATTAAGATTCAAATAATTTAAAAAATCTCTAAATCTTAGAAGCAAAGTGGGAGAAACCGCTAGGCGCTTCCTAGGCGGTGAGGTATCGCTTAGGGTTAATCGGTATTAATCGGAACTAGACGAATTGGAACTTTATATGCATTTTTCCAAAATTATATATATATATATATATATATATATATATTAACATATATATACAAAATTTATATAAAATCTATAAAAATTATTGTATTTTTATAAATACTTTGGAGATTTTGACCAATTTTTATAGATTTTAGCCATTTTTTATTAGTTTTATCCAAAATTTGACTAATTTTGACTTTTTTTTAACCAATTTTGACTGATTTTTTTGGATTTTGACCGATTCCTGACTGCCTAGGCCAGCCTGAACCCGCCTACACCCGTCTAGCGCCTTGACGGGCCTAGGCCAAAATCGAGGCGCCTCGAGACCGCCTAGCGCCTAGGCCAATTTTTATAACAATGATAAAAACTATTTAATGTTGTCATTTGGTAATCTTTTCTTAACCGCAAAAAGTTAAAATTATATTAAAACATCCCGTCTAATAAGTGACCAGGACAAAGGGCATCCGTTACAAACTAAAATTGAAATTAAACAAGACTATAAATATAGAACATTTTTGTACGTCTTTTTTTAATCCACATAAACGAGCTAGCGTTGCTTTCCTCTAAGTTTTGTTTATTTAATAGTTTTAAATATTAAATTATTTGTGTTTTTATTTATTTTGAGTTAGAGATTATATAATTTTATACCTACGTGGGGGCACATGTGTAATCACTTACTAGACAAATATATCAATATCGAATTTCACAAAATGCATTTGTCTAAAGGCTGATTTGATGATCTTCTCATTTCATTTTGTTTTATAAGTTCATAACAAATGCTTTTTAACGATTGTGTGTAGGATTTGTTACCGCAAAAATAGCATGTTGCGGACAAGGCCCATACAATGGGGTTGGACTTTGTACCCCAATGTCGAATGTATGCTCAAACAGAGACGCTTATGCGTTCTGGGATGCATTTCATCCATCTGAGAAGGCAAGCAGACTTATTGTAGATCAAATTATGATAGGATCAACTGAGTACATGAAACCTATGAATCTAAGTACCATCATGGCTTTAGATTCTGAACAACTTTAGTTGTTTTAATTGTCTCTCAACTAGACACTCATAACCACAAGTTAACATGTGTTTTAATTTTCTTGAAGTTGTGTTTCTTGTATGTTACAATTTGAGCAGAGAATGCGTGTTAAAATCATCCAATAAATTAATGCCTTGGATATGTGTTATCATAATTATATCTTTGATATGTGGATCTTGTATGTTTGATTATTTTTAAGAATTCGGCCTTACCTTATATTAGCTGTAAATCAGCATGCTTCAAGGTTATTTTCATGCAATTTATCATATTCCTACTTTTTTTTTTAGTCACACAATGAAAATCTGAGTTTTCAAAGTAAAATCCATTTCAACTTCCCTTGATGATCCAACCTCATTTATCAACAAGTATTTTGTTGCATCTCTTAAGAAAGGGCTGGTCTTATAGATAACCCGTTTCAATTTATGAACAATGTTGCGGCAAAATTTAAAACAATAATGCTCGTATCATTTATTTAGAGACAAATATGTTCATAGTCTTTAATATTTTTTATATATAAATCTAAAGTTATATTATTCATTATTGTAATATGCGTACTAGAAGAGTATTTATGCGAATCATATGACTGATATGCATGAACTTTCATGCGAATCAGAATGTTGATTCACATGGACCATGCGAAGCAAACCACTGTTTCGCATACTAAGGTTATAAATAGGTGACCTGTTGTCACAAAATATAAGAGATTAGTGCATAAGGGTCGAATCTCTGTCGAACTGAAATCTCTCCGATTGTAAACCCTTAATGGAAACTGAGCTTTAAACGTTTATATTCTGTTTCATCTAATTCTCATGGATATGATCCTAGTTGTTTCCGCCAATTAGAATTAATTTTGATATCACCTAGATTTGTCATTAGGATGTTATTTTAATAGTCAAACAGTCAATTTTAGGTCCTAAAAATTGGTAACAGAGCATCCAGGTCTTATATTCACACGATTTAAGAATAGATCTAGGTTGAAAACTGTTTTTTTGAGCCAAAATTTGTTATACGAAACAAACATTTTTCATAGAAAATAGAAGCTAATATGAAGCAAAATGTTTGGATAGAAACAACCCATAGGTCCTTACAAACTAGATCATATCCATCTTTTTCAAAATTACAATAGAAAAGCTCATGAAAAGTTGGAGAAACAGCGGTTTACACATTGCGCAACAGGATCATACGAACCATAGTACAATACGAATTAGTATAATACGAATCAGTAAAATATGAATCAAATACATATAGTACCGAAAAGTACAATACGAATCAAGTTCTATTCGTATAATCATTTGATTGGCATTAAAGTCTTGATTCGCATACTTACTTGATTCGCATTAGTTTCGGATTCGCATTAGGATTCTTATTCGCACTAGGATTCTTATTCGCATTAAAGGTTCTCTCACTGAAGAGGGTAGTAAGTAAAACAGGTATAAACCCGCCCATGAAGATCCGGCAAATAACCCATATGCAAAAAAAGGAGAAAGCACTATCAAACTTATGACACGTGGCTGAGATCTAGGGTCCCCTAAAATCCTCACTCATCTGAACCCTTGATATCAAACATGCTTTCCTCACCTTGAGGGGCCCACGTCCAACCGTCTATAAAAGAAAACTGTATGGAGGGAAAAGAAGGTGTGCAATCAAGTGCAAGAAGAGAATTCGATCATCACCAATCTAGATTTGATTTCTTAGATTTGAACATTTTTCTTTGAGAATTAGAATTCATTTGATTGTAATCCATTTGTGGAAATAGAAAGACCTACGTCTAGTTTTATGTTTCTTCACTCACCACTTAAAAATATAATAGAAAAGATCAACCAATATCTTGAACGACCAGTATTGAGCACTATAAATGTGTTCTAATTAATGTACTCAAAATAATGGTCAAAATAATACATCACCCATATGCTATTTATAAGGCTCAAAATAATTGTCAACCAAGTTTCCATAAGCCCGTAGCAACCATCAGCCCAACAAACTTAAGTGAGCCCATCAAATAATTCTTTTTTTAAATAGCGAATAGTGTGGTCACTGCACAAACCATACAAACAGATTAGTCTTCCACCTAGCAATCGCTGAAAAGTGACGACCGTGCCCCACTAATTTAAGAGGAAACTCATTTTTTGGGAAAACCCCAACGGCTCACCCTAGAGTTTTATGTTCGGAGTGATACTCTAACCTAATACCTCTAATACGAAAAATAGTCAGTTTACCATTGAGAAAAATACCCCTTGGTAGCCCATCAAATAAATCATCCTGTCTTCTTTCAGTTTCTCTTTCTGGCAATGTTCCCTATTAACATGCTTGTCTCACCTCTTTCGTTATTAATCGTATCCATGCAACAAAGATGCATCGAATATTCGAATCACTTTCTTTTCCACCTCATGCCTTAAATGGCTTGGAACGAAGACATAATATACACATTTAAAGACTTCTAAGTAGATCGCATTAACAGTAGCTGGTATGGAATGCATAACCAAGCCTAGCTTTATGGTAACCGATTAAAGTTAAGTGTGGGGCATAAGGTATTAAAGCTAAGTAGATCGCATATCTCCACGTATTAAAGTTAAGTGTGGGGCATAAGTTTTTTAGAACAACCAACGAAGACTTTAAGTTTGGTATTCTGGGTAAACCTGTTAGGGCGAACGGTATCATCATTGGCTCACCTAAGGATTCCAAATTGGTTCAAATGTCCGAAGGTAAAGTGGGTGTGTGTGGGTGTGTGATGGTTGGAGAAGGTACCACTGCAAATGTTGAAAATGATAGAAGTGATGTGGCATGGGATTACAAAATCTGATTAAAGAGGGTTGGAGGGTACCACACCCTCCACCTTTAGCGAAAGACCACCCAAGCCAACAAACGCAAACAACGTTGATGACTAGACCCCTTCATCGTTTTAGATAAAACTCACCGCTAAAACCCTACTATAATATTTTACACTAAAATATTCTTGCTTAAAATCCAACTCATAATCCCCACATGGAAAGATCATTGAATTGGACATAAGTTTGATTCCTTCAAGACTTTGGTATTCGAAAGGAAAAAATAGGTTGGCGTGCATAATGCTTCCTCGGTCACAATCTCACACGTGATTACGTAAGGTTAGACCCTCGGCTGCTATGGCTTTTGATTGGCCTTTAAATCTTTGAATGCCTTTAATTAATTGAAATTTAATGAATTGTTCCACGCTTTAAGCCATACCACACCGCCGCTTTCAAAGCGGGTACCTTAATCGGGTATTGATCATCGATTTAAGCACGATTCCAACGCATATAAAAGTAGCCTTTAAACGGCTATGAGAAGTAAAAAAAATAAATACTCACTCATCACTCTAATCTCTCGCGACACCTTCGTGCGAAGACTTTACGCTTCATGTTAAAAACTGTCTCTTGTGAACCCGGGTTTTCGGAACTACATTCGTGGACGCGTTGGTTTAAACAAATTTGGATCCGGCATCCGTTTTTGCACCCCCTGCACGGGTAGGACCTATGGTAAAACTCATCACAAGACCTTAGAACACACATATTTCGAACATTATATTGGCTTTAAGTTAGGGTATTAGAGTAAAATGTAATGTTTTAATTATTTGTTTAAATGTTTTACTTTTTAAATTTTAATTTAAAAAACAAAAAATTCAAAAAAGGTAATTGAGTTAGGGTATTAGGGTACTGTCGTTATCAATTACGGTAATTTGAGGGAAGTTAGGTTACTTGATAGGTGACATGATATGATCGGTTGTTCATTAGGGTTTTTAAGAGGAGTTAGAATAGCACTCCCCTCACCCTAAGTGTCACTGTTAGACCCAAGTGTCACGGTTTTATTGGGTGACATCATACTTAAGTGTCACAGTTAGACCCCGAGTGTCACGGTGTGTTACCAAATTACCGTGACATATATGGCTATATTTCACGTTTAGGGCGTCAGAGAATGTTGGTGGATGTTTTTACTTAACACCTAACCGTAACTCTAAGCGTCACGGTTAAGGCGTCATAGAATGTTTGTGGATGTTTTGTTTGTGGTCTTTTTGGTGTGGAGGTTTTTCTGGTGTTTTTTAGTGTGTGTTTTTTGGTGGAGATTTTTTTGGGTTGTGGGTTAAGAAAGGGTGTGTCTATACTGTACGTATATCATGTATATAACGTATATGGCAAACCGCCAAGTTTTAGGGTTTTTTTTATCACAAAAGGCAACACGTTATTGTTTTGTTTTTATCACGTTACTGGTTTGTAATATTTAATTTTTGAAAATCATGTTACGAGTTTGTACAATTAGTCGTTATAAGATTTAACTTTTAAAAATCATACGCCTCGTTTGCATTATTTATAAAACTACTCTTTGTTTCATCGGGTGTCCAATTTTTTGGCGCCATTGGACCACCGCTCGTCCCGGTTACTTCGGTTTTTTTTCCTTTCCCTTTCTTCTTTTTTTGGGATTGTTGGGTCTCGGGTACCACATCTCTCTCGGGTTGAGTTGGAGAC
>WOUH02000009.1:9386355-9399574 GCA_009936405.2 Stevia rebaudiana
GCGGTTGGTTTTGTTGAAATAGAAAGTTTGGGTTTTGTTGACAATTTAACATCCATTGTCGAAACTGTTCGGGATCGAAAAAGGGATTGAAATCTGGGTTGTTTGGGTTCATGTTTGTAAGTATTTTGTAAGAAAATAGAGATTAGAAGAGAGGGTTTTTGTGTGATTTTTTTATAAAAAGTGAAGTGGTATTCATAGGGTGAATTAAAAAAAAACTTTTTTTTTTTATTTTTTATGAAAATAGCCGTTAAACGGCTCTTTTTTTGAAAATGGGCCCACCACCAAACCAACAAATCAGAGAAGAGGAAGAGGAGCGGGGAGCGGGAGCCGTTGGGCCGAAAGCGTCAACCCCGCCGGGGTAGGGGGCGGTGTTCCCGCCGGGACCCGCCGAAAAACGCACCCCGTTGGACCACCGGGGCGACCGCTGCGGTTAGTCTTACGTAGGTTGAGAAAGGTTCATTGAGAAAACATAGAAAAATGAGGCAACTGTGGTACACTTGTGCGTCGTTGATTTTTTTTTTGTATTATATTATTTTTTTGTACTGGATTATTTTTTTATACTGAATTATTTTTTTTGAACCGGATTATTATTTTTTATATTGGATTTTATTTTGTAATGCATTTTTTTTAATTAAAAATGAACAGTTGACAAGTGTTCTTTAGTTCAACTTTTTTTATTATTACCTAGTTCCAATGACTAGATAGTTTAATGGTATGATTTTTTCCCCTTACAAATGTGGTGAGGATTTAAATCATTGCAAGTGTAAGCTTATGTATTTTGGTGTTTTATACGCCATCATTCATTGTCTGTTTACATGTGACTGACACGTGAGATCCTATGCTATTAACAAAATGTGATTTTGGTGGATTAAATGTTTTATATTAATGTTTGTATAAATCTCAGTCAAATTCAAATATAAAATAAAAGAATTATTATATTTCGAAGAAACGAAAAAAAAATCATTAATTAAAAGTTGGGCAACCCTACCATCTACAGAGGTGCAGTTTATGCTAGGTAATTAATACGCTTACGTACCATTTTTCTTGCCTATTTATACCCCTTTAAAACCACAACGATAATATCAAAGACAATAAAAATGGCAATTTTCTCATTGTTCTTATTTCCATCACCACCTTCCTTCTTCATCACAGCAATGTCTGTTCTTAACCTGTTGTCACTCACAATTTCTGGTTATATGGAAACGAACGGTAAACATGCGCAATATGCAAAGTTTTTTTATGCTGATTCTTCAAAGAAGTCAGATAATGAGGAAAACCTTAAGTTACTCAGTAGAAATGGAATGCTCGTGTTTTATACGCCATCATTCATTGTCTGTCTTGCTGCTTTGTTAATTCTTCCCCATCAAGATCTTCGATTCAGTCTCGTTGAATATGTTCTCACAGTTCATTTTCTCAAACGAATCCTTGAGGTAAACGTTGTTGGATATTTTAGTGTAATTAGAGATTATGTATGATATTCAAATAAGAGTGCACGTTTCTTTATATGTCATCGAGACTAACGGGGGTCGGGGCGGAAGCCCTGGCGGACATAATTGCATTGTTTTGAACTTGAGGGACTAAACGTGTAAATCGTTACAAAACCGCCTAGCAGTTATCGGAAATCGTTTTTTTTAGATCGATGATAGATCAAAAAAACGTACGCTGTTTTCTCTCATTTTTCTGGAGAAAATCACAGATTCCAATTAATCATACATATTTCTTGATTTCTGATTTTATCCGATTAAATATTGATATACACTCCATATATTTGATCTGATAGTAATTTACACGACTTCAGAATATCCATTTTCGAATTTCTACAACAAACGTCCATTTTATTAATTAACTTCAATTTAAGTTATTTCACAAATAGTTTTAACTATATATATATTTGATTAATTTAATTTGCAGGTTCTTTTTGTTCACAAGTTTAGTGGTTTCATGATGGTTAACGCTGCTATAACAATTGGTGTAAGCTATTGTGTATCCACTATTACAATGATTTACGCTCAATATCTATCTCAAGGATTACCCGAACCGTTTGTTGATCTTAGATATGTTGGAGTTGCGGTGTTCTTGATTGGAATAATTGGAAACTTTTATCATCATTATATTCTTTCTAATCTAAGGAAGAAAGGCGATAAAGAGTATAAAATCCCAAAAGGCGGATTATTTGATTTGATCATATGCCCACATTATTTCTTCGAGATTGTGGAGTTCATAGGTGTTTCATGCATTTCTCAAACAATATTTACACTTTGTTTCACTTTAGGCACGATGTTTCTGTTGATAGGGCGAAGTTGTGCTACACGAGAGTGGTACATTTCAAAGTTTGGAAAAACGTTTCGCAGCGATATCAGGGCTATAATTCCGTATTTGTTTTAAATATTTTTAATTAATGTTATGAGCTAGTAACTGAAAAATGTTGTCTAGATGAGTAGCTAGATGCTCTTTATAAGTACGTTATGAATTTACCATTTACCAAGAGTGTGTTTGGCTATTTTGGTTGGTAAATATAATATCAACGTGTAATTTAATTAAGCATTTATTGGTACGTTCTAATTAAAGGTACGGGATCAATAAATAAGAAAACGATAAATTGAAATAACTCATTAATATTATTAAAATTAATTGAGAAACTGACTCAAAACTCAATTAGAATATACCATCATCATACTTATTACCCTAAACTTGGTTATGTTTTTATAAGAAAAACCTAACTTGGTTAACAAGTTATTAAAACCTTAAAACCTCTTAATGTCAGGATCGAGATCTAGATCTGATCAACAATAAGTCATAATTTCAATTGATTACAGGGCGGAAACAAGTAATCAATTCAAGTTTGGATAAAATCTAAATAACAAAACCCGCAGAATTAATATTCAAGACATAATTAATAAGAACAAGATGAAGAACAGATGATTTGAATATTAAAGGCAGTTATATTAATTGTCAAATCTGAAAAATTCAATACTGTGTGAAAGTGCGTGTGAATGTGTAAGCGGCGTATCAGAAACGTACAGATACTTTCTATCACAGGTCTATTTATAGACATAATTCTGACCTAACAAACTGCCCTAACGGCTTTGTACTAACCAAAATAACGACACAAACATCACATCAGTTATACACGTAATAACTGATGTCATTACAAGTAAAAATACAAAGGAAATCTATCTAAATCTTGAGTCTTCATCAGCAGCAGTAATTTGGTTGTCAGCAGTCACCAAATTGGCTGTCAGCAGTACCATCTGCATTCTCGTACTTAGAAGGATTTTGGTCATCAGCAGACACAGCTTTTGGCTGTCAGCAGTAGCAACTGCATTGTGATACTTAGAGAATATTCTGATGAGAATTTGAACATCAGCAGTCATCACATCAATCATTAGCAATGGAAAGTTATATTGGTCAGCATCCAAGTATACTTTGATCTTTAAGTATCCATGCTTCCTCATCAGCGACACCATTTGTACATCAGCAGTCAACACTTGTAATGTCAGCATCATCATTTGGTCATCAGCAGTGCCATGTCCTTAGCAAATTCAATTGGCCATCAGCACTGCCATCTACTTAGCAATTTCCACTTTGATCATCAGCAGTGCTCTTTTCTTGGCAAATCCTACATAACTAAACACTTAAACATAAGACACATGTATACATCAATTTACTGTCTTATAATTAAACAGATTAAGGTTTAGAAATTTGGACCATTATGTGTCATTTGTATTGAGCCTGTCAATACATCCACATATATTATGGATTTGATCTTTTGAACAAATTTGTCAGCAATCAAGAATCTGTATGAAGTAAATAACATAAAGTAAAAGAGAAAGGTTACAACTTTGCCATCATTAAATGGATTTAACAAATATGATGCTTGTAGTAGAACTTGTTAATTGTGGGCAAGTCACCTTCTCATAGAGGGAATCTAACACCAATGTAAGTTTTTCACATGTTAGAACTTAGAACCAAACTTTATAATCAGACTACAATAATTAATTAATAAATGTTTATGCTTAACAAAGTAGATTTTTACTTGCTGTTATCAGTGGAAGATTATTACCCACAAACAAATCTTCCAAATCTTTCTTAATCTTCTGATTAATCCCAAAAATTGAGCAAGATTAAGCATACCAAATCTGGATTTAAGTTTATCAATTTTGGGATTATCAAGATATGTAAGATAAGAATTTTCAAGCAATCTTGCTTCAGTGTAAGCATATAATCTTATATCTGTTGCATTGAATACTAGATCCTTTCTCAAAATCACTAGCTCCCATGAATTTTCATCATAAAACCACCCAGTAATGGGATAGTCTTTCATGTTTCCTGATATTTTCTTTCTTTTCACTTCTGGAGGTTTGAGTTTATAGTTCTTTTCATCCCATTTTCGTTCGAATTTCTTCATTTCTTTCAGCATAGAGTCTCTATCCAATCTTCCATCTGGGGATTTAAACATTCTAATTACTCTTCTCAAAATTTCTTGAAATGCTGCAGGTTTTGCATGTTTGCTTCTATTAACCAACCATAACTCAGATAATTCAATTAATTCCCGGTCAGTTAGATTAAAAATCTCAAAATAGACAGCAAAGAACGGAACAGCTCCAGTATCTCGTTTTACCAAATATGCATCCCAACTAAAATCATATTTCCATCCCATGTTTTTGGCTCTTTGAGAAATGGGGTTCACAACTTGAACATTTAAAGTTTCTTTGAATGTCATTCCTGTATTCAGTATGTATTGAGAAGATTGAGAAGATTGTCTGGGAGCAGATTTCTTTGTGAAGGAAGATTGTGCTTGAGATGCTGATAACAATTGTGGAATGAATGATTTAGGTTTTGTGAAACTTGGACTGGTGGAGGTGATTTTACTTATGACTGGCCTTTTTGTTTGATCTAGCTTTGTTGTTTTACTATCCTTTTCGTCTGCTGCAAGAAAGTCACGAACTCTGTTGATCAATGTTTGCCTTTTCATTTTAGAGTAGCTTCTTGAAGGAACTCCTCTATCGTGCATAAAGTTTCTTAAGGCTTGATCATTCATTGTATTTGGATCAGGTTGCATCAGTTCTTTTGCCAACTCTGCATCAGCAAGTTCTTGTTCTTTTCTCTTTTTCTCCTTTTCTTCCCTTCTCTCCTGTTCTAGATCTTTTTCTGTTTCAGGATCCAGAAGGGTATTAATCTTGTTTACTTCAAATGACAGTTGTTCAAAGGACATCTTATTAACTATTTCAAAATCCAGACCGCCATATTCAACGAGTTGCATAACCAATTGCGTGTGTTTATCAGCCACAGCATTAGCAGTAAATTGGTTTGCAAACTCAGCATCGAAGATAATTTGTGGCTCCTCAATATGTGTACCGATGGTAATAGCAGAGGTTTCAATTTGTGGACCAGTGGTGATTGCTGATGTTTGAGCTTGTGCACTACTTGACTCATGAGTTTCTTTTATAATTTGTTCATTTAGAGCCAGTTCATCATCAGTTAAGTCTCCTTTAAGATGATTTTTAATCAAATTTTTGTCAACATCAGTTCCAGGAATGCCTCTTATAAGATCTTCAAAAGTGGGAATCTCCACACTTAAAATGTCTTCATTTGCCCTGGCAAGCAGATCATTGAACCTGTACCTTTCAAGTATTTGAGATCTGTAGGCTGGGTGCAGTTCATGACCTGTAGTGGATGCAGAAATTTCCACTTCTTGTGTTACAATGGCTGTTGTTTCCTGTTGAGGAGATGGAGATTTTTGCTTCTCCGGGGATTTTTCCTTTTCTGGGGAGAAAGGTTTGAATTTCTTTGTTGTTTTGTCAGGAGCATCAAACATGGCCTTCCTTTTCTCCCCCTTGGAGGGAGCATCATCTCCCCCTGAACTGCCATCACTTTCATCACTATCATTGTCATTATCTTTACCAGCTCTAATTTTCACATCTTTATCTAATTTAGCTTGTAAATCTCTGATATCTGCTTCATAATTTTCAATTTTTTCTCCAAGAGATGCGATCTGTTCCTCTTTCTCATCAAGTGTGTTAGATTCAAAATCAAACTCTAGTTTTATATTTATGTAATTATTTGATATGTTGGGATAAAATTATTTTATTTATTGATTTAGTTCTGACTTCTAACTGTTTTAACTAAAATAATACATATCAAACTCATAATCATGTTCATGAACCGTATTTGTAATTAATTTATTTCTTATCCTGTGATCTTTGGACCTTTTTTTATATTTGTCCAACGAATTTCAAAAAAGATCTATTGTTGACCAACAAAATATACACTTCAATCTTCATTAGGAAAATCATTAACATATCATATACATGGAAATAAATAACATTTGAAATAAATAAACCTATAAACTTGAATGTGAATCCATTTACTAGAATTATAAATGTATCCAATACATTATGCAAATTCTTTGGCAAGATTAGGCCTTTAAGTATCTTACAGCATGTTACATTTCATCAAATAAAGCAAAGAAACACCCGAGATTGCTTGTGTGTAAACTCATCTCACAATGATGCCTAAAAAGAGCAAAGGTCGTCAAAAGATCCAAATGGCAAAAATGGAGAAAGAGAGCAACTTATTGGTTACCTTCTCCAAACGCCGTTCTGGTTTGTTTAAAAAAGCGAGTGAACTATGCATATTATGCGGGGTTGAGATTGCGATCCTTGTTTTTTCTCCAGGAAAAAAGGTATTCTCATTTGGTCATCCGTCTGTTGAGATGATCCTAGATCGATTCTTCACTCAAAATCCACCACAATATTCAAACACCTCCCAACTTGTGGAGGCGCATCGCAATGCCAGTATTCATGAACTCAACATGCAACTCACATATGAAATTAGTCAATTGGAGGTAGAGAAGAACAAAAGTGAAGAGCTTATAAGGATTAGGAAAGAAGGTTTGGGTAATTATTGGTGGGAAGCTCCAATAGAGAGCTTAGGGCAAGAAGAGCTTGAGAGGTTGAAGATGGTTATGGGGTTGCTGAAAAAGAACATTGATGAACAGAAGAAGAGGGTTGTTGTGGCAAACCCTTTGCCCATTGTTCCTGTTGCTGGTCCCTCTAATATAGATGGTAAATACATTGTTAAGAGTTCTGGACTTGAAAAAAGACATGGATTTGTGCTGGGATATGGGCATTATAGCCGGTGAACAAGTCAGGTTGGTTTATTTCTTTGAAGTTACATGGTCTATTAAACACTTATTACATCATATACAGATTTGGCCAGATTAAGTGACAATAAATAGATAACCAAATACAATATATGTAAATAATATTACGCTTTGCAGATAATAATAATCATGTGTTTGTATCTACATAATGAAAAATTCTATCATAGGTCGATCTCATTTCTTTATGTAACCTTCATATCCACTTAAAACCATAAAAATTATCAAACTCTGGGTATTTATTGGGCTTACATTTACTAAAAAAGATATTTATCCTGTCCAATGCACCAAACTAAGAATAGCATAGGCGAATTCGGTTACAGCAGTAGGCAACTCTGATTACGGTGGCAGGTAAACCTTTGAATCTTGATAAAATATTTTATATTCCAATGAATGGAATATTAGTCAACGCAGGAGTGTGTTCATACGCTGTAGTATTTGAAACTCCTTAATTTCTTTTGTGCTCCCACTATACTGTTCTAAATCTGCACTGTTGATCTGATAAGGTTTTCATTTCTTTGATGGAGTTAGAGATCGATTGGAGTAATTTGAAAAGGTTAAAGTACGTTCATGAAGTGGCTGGTGTGATTGCAATGGAGTAAGAGTTTCATGTTTAAATGTTATACTTATCTTCTTATTTAAATCAATGTAAGAAATATTATACATATGTTTCGTCATATTGTTTGTTAAGAGTGGTGATTTGACTTAGTATAGATCATGTGCCACACCCCCTCGTCTGAACGTTGGCAACGGAAAACTAAAAACTCGAGAGAGGGTGCGACGAATATGATCGGGTCAGTAAGACACGGTAACATCAGAGATTTTATTAATAGAATAACCACACATGCCGGTTCATTGCCTAAGTACATACTAAAGATTTAACCACGACCATTTCTAATAAAAGCTTGCCCAACGTTTCTTATGTACTCAATCCAAGCACTTGCTCTAATTTAGTTACCTGAAAGAAAAAGTGAGTTTGAAAAGTCAGTATAAAGCTGCTGGGTCTGTAAGGAAGTCTTAGCGTTTCAAAAACACATATTCAGTAATATGTTCGGTTATTAAAACCATTTAATATATACTAATTTAAGTCCAACCAGACTATTACACAAACAACTTATTAAGTTTAGAAGTTTTTCAATGAAAAACATGATATGTTCTTAAAACTATTAACCAATTATATAACTGAGATACTATGCCATACCATGCCATGTATTACGAAGCTACAACAAGAGAATGACTTCATAAAGATGAGAACCACAACTTAACATGCAATAAAAGTGTAGTAACCTAAAACGACTCTACTACCCAGACAATGCCTATCACAACATTACCATAAAGAGAAGGAAGTATAAATAAGCTTTGCGCACTAACGCGTGGGAGGCATGACCTCCACAACGTATTTGAAAACCTGATAGTACTATCAACACGTAACCAACCGGCTCAACAAGTTAAACATTCGTGTAGGGACTTAAGTGACAGAACACAATCTCACTAATGCACATTCCACAACTAGTCTTTTTCCCAATAGGCAAGATATGACATATAGATCAATCAACTAGATATAAATATATAAAACAGGTAAGAGTTAATTTCCCTGTAATTTAAAAGCATAAAAAGCATTTTAGGGCAAAAGAAACTCCCAGTGGCAATTCCGGGACTAATAAACTCCACGAACACCTGATAACTTCAGTCTTACACTGGCCCTACAAATTTACGGCCATTTGTTGATATTTACGGACTATGTTTATTATACGTGTCGAACCAAACACAATGTTGTTTAATCACATTTATGTCTAACATTGAACGTCTATTTGTCGAAACCATGTCGAACGAAACGTCAAGTTACATACCCGTATATGTGTGATACCATTAAGCATTTATCTGTCAATAAAATAAAACAAATTACTTTCATGGTGCATTTATGTGTGATTCCATATATGTATATATGTCTATTTTAAACACATAGTTCACCAAGTTCATGAATGCTTGTATTGTTTCAAGGTTATGAGTTTAGATGTAAATATATACAAAAACTAACTGTCATGTGTATAAATAAAATACATTATTTGGTTTCCAAGAGTTCCACTATGTGTATATGAAGGACCACTTTTTCTAAAAGTTTGACACCAAAATCAATCCTAATGACAATCTAGGTGATACCAATGCTAATCCTAGCAGGAGGAAACAAACAAGATCATTTCAGAGAGTTTATAAGATGAAAATAGAAGATTTGATAGGCGTTTAAGCTCAAAATATCATTAACGGTTTATATTGGAGAGAATACAAATAGATGTCTTATTTATAGCCTCATTATGCGAAAAAGTATGCTTGCGAAACAGCAGCATGTTTCATATGGTTCATGCGATGTGAAACAGAAGTCTGTTTCGCATGGTACACTTTCTGTTTCGCATTTACAAATGTGAATAATATGACTATACATTTCATGTACAAAATAGATTACTGCCTAAGGACATATTTGACTCTACAATATATACATATTTAAATTATCATAAGTATGTACTTATACAAGTTTAAAACTTGTATTCTAGTTTAAAACTTGTATTCTTGATTTCCATTCCGTGTATAGTTTATATATATATATATATACCAGTTTAAAACCCGTGTATTACACGGTTGGAGTCATAAAAGATATATAATTTAAACATTAAAGTTTCTGCAATAATTATAATTTAAGTTACAAATTATATAAAAAAATATTTCTTAAAACACACAGCAAATTGCATACAAACGTATTAAATAATTTACAAATCTGTAAAAATAAATTATATTCAATATTATAAATGTTGTTTTTATGTTTACCCTCTTAAATTCTTAATCTAATATTTTAATAATTTAACTTCAATCTTTCTTTTATTATGAAAAGTGCTATAACTTAATAATATTTAAGTTGAAATGAAAAACAAAATTATAATACTTCCTTCTATAATTTATATAAACTTCTCTACATGATGTAAGCTAATATATTTTACATAATCCACCACTATCTTGTATTATTCCTTAAAACAAAAAAATATATATCATTGTAGATGCACAAAATAAAATTCAAAATGCAGCTAATACTAACACCCATAATTAACATATAAAGGGGTACCTAAATAATCTCATCATTGGCACATAATATTTTGCAACCTTTACACAAGAAAAGAACTTTATGCTAAGTCTTACGAGGTCAGATATGATTAATCATCTCCCATTTACCCCATACACACCTAATTTCTTAGCAACAATGGCTCGATCAGAACCAAACAACAATTCCACCATGGACATGCATAACCACTTCCTACGCAGGAATGCTTGAAATTAATGAAAATAATTACAAAAAAAATAGATACTAGAAGCTCACGTGCAACATGAGTCCACCTTAGTCGATGATGATGTATAAGCTATTTTTTATAGATCTACCAGTCGATGTCTGTATTGCTCTTATGATGGTCAGCATGACATAATAATCTAAATAAAACATGTAGTAAAAAAGATTGCTGTAGATTGACTTAAATGTTTTTTACCAGGAGTTAAGGAAAAGTTTCTGAAACGGAAACCATCCCTACATATTCACTTTTAACCTTTATAATAACTTCAAATCAAACAACATAAAGAAATAAAAATAATACCTTCTTTTCAGGATTGATTTGCCTCGTTTAGGTTTGCATCCAAAATGGTGGCTCCTATTTTATATTAACTTTAAGTTGTACAAAAAAGCATAATTAAAAGAGAAACAACGGCATTGAAAAAAAAGAAGTAAAGGCAGGATACGAAGGGGGATGTAAATTTTTTTAAATCGAAAAAAAAAAGACATGGACATACAATCAGTAATCTTAAGTGGATGCAATTGTATATTTGAAGATAATGAATTTAAAAAATAGCACCCGCTAGATAATTGTTTTTGTACTTTGATCAACGGCCTCAAAATCATCACGGGTGTAAAAAGGGCTCTTGAATGACTCTTGTAACAAAAAAAAAAAAAATGCACACGAAATGTAACATCTCAGAATTTCCGATCATATTTTCCGTTTGGTATTAATTATCGTTCGCTTACGTGGAATTGATCGCGTCACATTTTAGCTCGAATTCTATTTATACATGTTATTTTAATGTGTATATATATGTATTACTAATGTTTAACAAAATTTAATTAGTAATTAATTTAATTATTAAGGAAAATTAACATAAAAACAATAATTAACACTCAAATAATTTTTTATATACTTTTATTATATAAAGTTTATAAACATATATAAACTTTTAATTAAGATAGAAGTTACAATACTTCATACTATAATGTTTGTGACCAAAATACGAGGAATGGAACTCCATTTGTAAGTTATTATCACATGGTGTGCAAAACAAAAGAAAAGGAAACATATGGACTAGTAGCGCCAATTTTCGGAACTAATGCACCAGTTGACTTGGTCAACTTCTGCCTCACGCAATTCCTATTCCCACCCCTGCCGGCGGCGCTATTTTCCGGCCAAAAACCACTACTCCGGCAACACCTAAAATCATGATTTAATGCTCATCTGATGAACCAATCAATTGGAATGCGACCCATGGGGACCGATTAAGATACTAGAAACGTCAGTTTGATTGATTATCATCATTAAATCAACGATTAACTTGTTTAAACTACAATGAAACCCGAAACATTAAACCCATAATCAAAATCCGTCGTTTGGGATGAATTCGAACCAACAATCAGTGGGTTGAGGTTCATTAATCCATCTAAAACTTTCTCAACGCATAAATTGTTCTCTATTGTAAACGGATCCAGAACAAAACCGTGACCAAGAACACGCATGAACTCACGAACGAATGGACTCTCGAGAGGTCGATCGATCATTTTAAGTAACTAGGAACGTTAGCGACCTTAAACCCAAGCTGTTCCAACTTGCGACTAGTGCTAAAACATCTCTAAACTCACAATCGATTTCGGGTTTCACGAAGAACACGATGAACGCGAACCCGGTTATAACCTCGATTAATTCTTGTCCAAAACAGGTAAAATTTACACTCATTGTATTCGTTTTGATCTCCTGAACAATAGCCCCAACTTTAATTCATCTCTCGAATAACCTTTTTGTTCAATTAGGACGATTTGTAAACTAGGGTTCATATCTAAATCTAAATTCATATAAACTGCTGCATAAAAGAATTAAATCACGAAACCAAACAAACAAAGTAGCCTTGTCCATTAGCCCGAAATCCCGACATCTCCAATTGAGGTGAAACCAATGGGGTTAGATCTGGAACGGAAAATCGTGATCATAGGTGAAAACCGTGCATAAAACGGAGTCCTAACGAAGCGGGAAAACGCGTTTGAAGTTAACCCGACTGACCGAACGAGGTTCGGGAATGACGTGGCACCACGTGGTTGGTTCGGGAACCGCGTGGCACCACCAGAATGAATGTGGCAATCGACTGGGCCACGTGGCACGCATATGGAGGCTTGGATGGTGACTCAGCTAGGTTCGGACCCAAGGCTGAATTGCGGCGCATCCTCGCGCCACGCGAGCCGACCAACCAGAAATCCTCGCGTGCCGCGAGGAGACGGATAAGATCGACCGGCGGGTTCTCGCGCCACGCGAACCGCCCATAGTCGGATCCTCGCGTGCCGCGAGCGACCGGAAATCCGCAGCTCGAAGAAACCTCCTCTCGCGCCACGCGAGAGGTTGGAGCCGTTTTCGTCGCGTGCCGCGACCACCCTCAAAATCTGCCTATAAATAGCAACATACGAGTTCAGCTTGAAACTCGCTCATTTTCGATCTTCTTTCACATTCAACGTACTGAATACCCTCTGATCTTGTGTTCTTACTTCTGGAATCGAAAGATAAGTCCACGTATCGCTCGGTTAATCGTTCGTTGATTATACGAGGCGTAGAGGTTCTGCCAGCTGATCGTTGATTCTCCTACTCTCCTATTCTCTTTATCTACGCGTATCGTCTATTAAGGTGAGTCCACGGCCCCTCTTTAATTAACGTTTTACTGTTTTATAATACGGGGGAGATTACATACACATGCTAAGACTAAGACACAATGACC
>WOUH02000009.1:9411353-9424837 GCA_009936405.2 Stevia rebaudiana
CAAGTTGAAATGCTTAACGAACGAACATGAACAAGGCTCGTTCGTGTTCGTTCGGTTCGTTTACAGCCCTACTTAAATGTCCTGCCATTTACGTCAATCTATCACGGAGCCAAATGAAGGTTCATTATTGATGTACGTAAACCCACACAATATATTGTAATTTAAATATTTAAATCTATTTTATAAACCCACATACATTTTGTAACTAAAACAATTTACAACTATTTTAAAAGCAAATGAACAAGTTAAATAACGCAAAACAATTTTTATACGAAACTTTATTGAAAACCTACAGAAGAGAGGACTCACCGACTCATAACTCCCGGCTAAAGGCGCACAAATCAGGTTTATTGACCTAAACAGATCTGGGTTTGTTCAACAAATTTTAAACTAAGTTTTGATCAAACTGGTTTAGGTTTGGAATCGGTTCTTGAGGGGTTAGACGAGTTTGTAAATCAAGGTATGGATTGACCGATCCAGGTTTGAGTGGGTTCATACCCGTTTTAACTAACGGGGTTACAAATCGATTCAACCCAAATGGTTCAGGTCGGTTCCTAACCGGTTCTTGCCAACCCAGTTTCAAAATTGGTCCTAGTTTGATTTCAACACCGACTCTGGTTCCGAGGTTTTTATGTGTACATTGACACCAGATTTCTCACTAACTAGGGTGTCAACTATGCCAGGTTTCAGGGAACATGAAAAGTTGAATGGTTCAACGGGAAGATTAAAGGTATGATTATTTGTTTTAAAAACTTTAACTCAAACCCGCACACACTCAAGATCTTGAAATCCCATAATGAATAGAAGCCGTTTAACTTATTTATCTAAACGTGCATAAGGGTTGATATGTTGGCCTAAGTAGTAACCAAGTTGCAAAACATGTTAACACGGTTAAATAGTAAGTTGTAATATATGAGTTAATACAAATCATTAACAAGTTAACCTATATTAGTGAATGTGTTTAAAAAAACATTTCAATCCAGACAAGACTCGTTTGTTAAATGGATTCAGTATGTCAACCCAACCCAAAGACCTAATGAATTTCATAATATTTCAAATCGTGTCGGATCTTATAGCAACAAAACCCAAATGTAGAGTTTCATTCCGTAATATCATATTCGAAGTAACATTAATGTCCAGATTATTCACACTATTGTTTACAGAGGTAAAAAAGTATCAACACATATGTGAATCCAGTGGAAGAATAAACAAAGTACAAACCAAAAATTTTTCACTTAATTACGAGATGCATGAGGCACAGTAGGAAAACCAAGTTCATCCACAGGCTGCAAAAGAAATAAATAAATAAAATTACACAAATTGAAAATAAATTCTAAATTTTTTAGTATCATTGAAACGGGCCAGGTTAGGTCGGTTAAAAAATATTTTATATGGTTTTTTATAAATAAATACGACGTTAAATATGATAATAAAAACTACACTAAATTATAATACTAATCTATCTTTTTATTTAAAGGAATTACCAAGTCGTACGCGTTAAAAAAACAGGGTGTTCAACATGTTACATTTTAATCTTAAAAATATGATTTGAACTTTTTATTCATAACATAACCCAAATCAACCAATTTTATAACCCGTGAGAACCTGTCACCAGAATTCTCACGGGCCCCATCAATACCTGATACCAACACAATACGCGCGTCAGAAAATCACCTGATTATTAACTCTGCCATCTGGCACCGCGTGTCCACTTGGAGCTGAAGGTAAGTTGAGTTCTTCATTCAAATCAGGTTCATTATCAGGTTGAAGATATGAAGGTACACCTTCACCTTCTTGATCCATGTCAGCTTCCAAAGCATCAAGTTCTGCAAATTTAACCATTAATAATATTTTTAATCATGAAAGCAATGATCTAAAGAACTAAACTGATTTTGATTTATTTTGAATTTTTGATACTTGTAAAGAAACAAAAATATATGTATATACCGCCTAAAAGTTCATCTTCGTCGATGTCATCTGGCACACTGTAACTTCTACCAAGAGATTCTTGTATTTCATTGCTGATATCCATCATGTCCATCATTTCATCTTGCAAACTCTACATAAAAACAAAAAAATATAAAAAATTATTTGCCCAAAATTAATAATATATATGAAACAAAATTGGAACATAAGGTATAAAATAAACGATAAAATACTAACATCAATGTCTTGAATCTTCACGGTTTTCATCATCCCTTTCAACTCTTTATTCGCTGATTTTAGAGCCGACATCTAAATAATACAAAGTTTACAAATGAGTAAATGACAATACCGTAAAAATATAATTCATAATGCAAATTGAAAATAATATCGAAAACAAGTCACGAAAAGTGGAAAACTTGATGATTGTATAACTTACTGTTTGTTGAGCATCTTTAATCCCTTCTGAAGCAAATGCAACTTGATCTAGGTTGAATGTTTGATTATATAGCATGTCACGTTGTCCTTCATACCTTCATATAACGATCAAAGATTGTATATTAAATCATAAAAATTAATAAACGCGCGTATTCAGAGACTCTGAATAAGCACATTTGGTAACAGTAGTCATAATAAGAAGAAACTTACATTCTTTTTTGTTTAAGAACTCGCATTGCTCGAGCCTTAACGGCTTCTTGACCGGGACCCGGTCTGGTTTTCTTGATCTGTTCTTTATATCGAGAGAGTTCAGCATCAAGCCGTTTGATCTTTTCATCCACAGTTTCACCTCTTTTATTGATCTAAACAAGTTGTAAAAAGTAATCAGGTATTCATTACAATGACAAATTGACACAAACAGAAACAATAACTGTATATACAAGAACATCATATGATTAATCATAAAAGAAACCGTCGCATCAGACAATCCATCAGATGCTCAATTAAATTGAAGTGTTAATTAGTAGATAAAACAAAATTCAAAACTGATGGAACATAGTGGACACAGTTTCTGATCCTGATAATAGCCCTCGATTCAAACAATTGATTAAATTAAGCAGAAATATAACACGGAAAACATCGAATTAACGAAGAAACAACGAGAGATTACCCGATCAGAAGCGTCATCAAGGGAAGGAGGTGGTTCTTTGTCTTTTTTAACACCGAATACTCTCCTCATCGCTGATTTACTTGAGTTTTGTGTGTGCTTATTCTGGGTTTGCTTTGGATTTGAAACCTCAGTTCGACAACCGGATGATCTACGAGAAGATCTTGCGTTCGAAGATTAAGGTGATTCGTGAGTAATTTAGGAGTTTTGATCTAGTTGTAGATGCTTCTATTTTGATCCTCTCAAATAATCCAGATTAACGAATTTACAATAAAGGTCCCTGTACTATTGCATACTTTATGAAACCAGTCTGTTAGTTTGTTTTCTCACATTTGCTTGTTTACTTTTCATCAAATCCTTGAATCTCTTCTAGCAATCTTTTTGTTACTGACAAGTAAAACCTATTTGTCGGGTCATAAGGTAAGGGAATAGTGTTCCCTTTGGCCGTGAAGTCCCCAAAATAGTCCTCGAATGAGCACTCCAACTCATCTTAACTCGCGTTCTATGAATGGTCTTCAAAGGGAAGTCGATATCTTACAATATATATCGCAAAAAAGATAACATGTGTTTTGCGATGATGATAACTATAGTAATGATAATTAAGAGGTTTGTATAAGACTATGTTGATTCCTAGCATCTAGAACCCAAAAGATCCGGTTATGCAACCAGACTAGTTTTCTAGTTTCTATCCGACCAATAGTGGACCTGTTCTTACCCAAAAGTACTCATTGGTTACTACTATGTTTATCTTCCTCAATTTTACACTGGACCTGAACCAACCAAAAACTACTCAAACTGGGAAAAGGGCGATCAATCACCTAATCAAGAATGACCAATAGCTTGACCCATAACTAAAACCGTTCCAACTTTACCCGGTTTCACTTTATAATTGGTCCTCTATGCCCGGTTTGTGCACCTCCCTAAACACATGTACCAATTGTTCACTTTTTTACCAATAATCTCTAGCTTAAGTGGTTAAAGTGAGGTACCTAAGACTTTAATAAAATGCGGAGGTCTTGGGTTCAAATCTCAG
This sequence comes from Stevia rebaudiana, assembly GCA_009936405.2. NCBI lineage: Eukaryota > Viridiplantae > Streptophyta > Magnoliopsida > Asterales > Asteraceae > Stevia > Stevia rebaudiana. The sequence goes on from WOUH02000009.1 coordinate 9,415,415, forward strand.
CCGAAAAAAAGTATCAGGTTGGGTCAGAGGGTTTTCGCAAAGAGGTGAGTTTCCTCCTTGATGGAGTTCCTGAGTGAGTCAAGCCTGAAGCGTCAAAATCAATATACACGACATCTCGTTACAAAAAGGCTCACCTCAATATTGACCGTGGTTTCAAACTTTATTAAAAATAATTGTTCACCTTTTGTGGTTTAAACCCAGACCACTATACTCGATGAATAAGCACAGCATCATATTGGGTCAAGCCCCATCCTAGATGGGTACCGTGCCCACAAACCCAAGAAGATCCATTACAGACGTCACTACTTAAGTGTAGGGGTGTTCAAAATAATCGAAACTAAAAAAAATCCGATGTTCGAATCGTATCTGAAAACCAAAAAAACCGATTCGAAATGAGATTCGGATTATTCGGATCGGATAATACGATTTTAGATTCGAATCGATCGGATTTCGGATTGGTAGAGATTACTTTTTTCGGATCGGATATTCGAATTCAATCCGAATAAACCGAATAAACCCGGCTTATTCGGGTTGTTCGGATGCAAATTTTTAGGTTTTTCTGTTTATTCGGATCGGATTCGAATCGGATTATACGATTTCAGATTCGGATTTGAATCCAAAATATTCAAATTCGAATAATCCGATTCGAATAACCCGAATAACTCGTAATCCGACTTGATGAACACCCTACTTAATTGGTATCGTTTTCAGTGGGCAACCAACACAACACATCCATGGTTTTTCCCTTATTTGAGCTTTTTAAGCAACAGTAATGCCGTAATGCCACCAATTAATCTCTACGCTTGATTGGGACCTAATCGCACAATAATTTATCAGCTCCATTGTGACAGACTCTTTCGACGGATCAAATTCATGGCGGATAACGTCCAAATCGATGGAATCAACTTCGAGCAGAGGCATGGAAAGGAGCGGGTTCGGGTGGGCAGAGTTTGGAGATCCGGAGAAGATGGTCGCCATTACTTCGTCGAATGGAACGTCAGCATCAGTCTTCTTTCTGATTGTATTAACGCATACGTTCGTGCCGATAATTCCGATATAGTCGCAACCGATACCATGAAAAATACTGTACGTAGTCTATCTACTCTTTCACTTATGTGATTGATTTGATTTTCTGCTAGATGTTAGTAATATATGAATGATTTGATTTATGTATACTTGCTACTATGTGATTTGAGTATTCGACGCTGTACGTTCACGATCTAGGTTTTTGCTTTTATGAATTTTGAGAAAATTGAACTCTATCTGGATGATTATGTCGGCTCTCGTTTCCAATCACCTGCAAAACAATAAAACATACTTTAGGAATTAGATTCACAAATGTCTAAATAGAGCTAAAATCCCCAAATTAAAGCTAAATCGATTGGAAATCCTAAACGTCAGGACAAGGACATTGATTCGATCTTTTGATCACATATGATACGTATGATCTATACACAATTCACAATATGATCACAGTTACTGATTGATGATATTGCAGGTATACGTGAAGGCAAAAGAATGTAAGGAACAAGTTTCTGTTGAGGAATTTGCAATTATACTTGCTAAACACTTTACATCATTTTATCCACAGGTAATTCTATTTAGTACTAATGTTTATTAACCTCTAAAGCTAAATACTTTTCAATTATTACAATTGATGGTTTGTGTTTTGGTTCATAAGACGTATTGAGGGGTAGTTTAGACTTTAGATCTGATGGATGGTCAAAACACTGATTTATTAGATAATCATGGATGGATAATCGCGTTTAGAGGATGTACTCTGTAAAAGTAATTACTGTAGTTCTTGTAAAATATTATTTGTTTCGTTTTGTAGGTTACCGCTGCAATCATTAAGATTGTCGAAAAGCCATGGGAGCGTATCAACATTAATGGTCAACCTCATGATCATGGTAAGAAAGTTTTATGTTTCAGTTATGCAAGTCATCTCCCAAGTTATACAAAATTAAACTTCATATTGTTTCATATGTCTCAAATTAACCCTGCAAAAGTAGCTAAATTTATATAGCAGTGTACTTATAAAGCATTTGTTTCATTGTTTATTGGGAAGAGAATAAGAGATTATATATTATTAAAACAGAAGTATTATGCTGCAGTTAGCAGTTTAATTATAATCTTATTTCAAATGAGAATGATTTTATCTCAATTTCGAAATGCTGTTTTTAGCTTCCTTTAATCTATATGGCTATTTGTATAAGAAATCTATAACAAATTGAAAAATTAACAAAAAAAAACATATTTTATAGGCTATAAACTTGGATCTGAGAGGCGTACAACAGAAGTTATTGTAAAGAAAAATGGTTCTTTGCGGTTGACTTCTGGTGTTGAGGGTTTAGCATTGTTGAAGACAACACAAGTAAGCTACTTTCTATATTAGTTGCTTCATCATGTCAAATACAATTTTCTTAAATGAAAAAAAAAAGTCAAACTAACTTATGTCAACTGGTCAAAATAACAGTCGGGATTCGAGGGTTTCATACGTGATCAAAACACAATACTTCCTGAAACACGAGAGAGGATGCTTGCTACAGAGGTATCTGCATCATGGAGGTACCTTTTTTTTTTAATATTTATTTTTACAAGATTTTCATTTTCCATTTATTATTGTAATGGTGATGATTCTGATTCTGACATACAGATATCATTTTGAATCATTATCAAGTATTATCAATCAGCCACTTAAATTCACTGAAAAATACCTTGATGTGAAGAAGGTTTTGATCGAGACTTTCTTCGGTCCACCTAAAGAAGGCGTTTATAGCCCATCGGTTCAGGCGACTCTTTATTATATGGCAAAAGCTGTTTTGGGCAGGTTTGTCTTTTACCTACACTTCTAGTTGTACATAAAGCTTCTTTGGTTGTACATATGGCAATGACTCGCGTACGTGGGTCGTGAGCCTCATGGTTTTGGGACCTAAATGTTTTAAAGCGTGCGACAAGTGCTTGCATGCTACTTTAAAACTTGGTTTTGAATTGAACGCGTCCTCATACGTGTATATATAATATATACACACATGGTGATATTTTGAATTGCGTATAATTTCAGGTTTCCAGATGTATCAACAATCCGTTTGAAAATGCCAAACATCCATTTTCTTCCGGTAAATTTGTCAAGCAAAGTCAATCCAGTCATTGTGAAGGTAGACTTTATTTATTTTTTATTTTATTTTAATTTGTTGCTTATTTGTAATCTTTTTCGTTGATGTATTTTTGACAGTTTGAAGACGATGTGTACCTGCCAACTGATGAACCACATGGATCAATTGAAGCTAGCTTGAGCCGCACCCAATCCAAACTGTAGAAGGTTGACGGTTCAATGGTTCATGTTTCATTCTCTAATCTCATCGATGTTTAAAATTATGACGTGTAAATTAAATAAACCTTTAACGTGTGAATTTCGAATAAATATTTCATATTTGGTTTAATCATGTATTGATGATATAAATGACCGGAAAATATCAGAAGGTTTGAACATGTCATTTCTACAAGTTACCCTTTTGTAAATAACATCTATTTTACAGACTTGCACTGCAAGCACTTGATCTGAACGCTTGTTATTAACTTAGGTGTTAATGTTAAGACCAGAATCATTATAGAACACCTAATATAAAGACCACACTTTTTAAATGTAGAAGTCTTATATTGCAATATGTATCGATAGGAATTCTATTGTAAAAAAACATTTACAAAATACATGATAGCTTGAATTGAAAGATCAAAGTTTCAAACAATATTTGGGGGTCTACAATATTCTACCGTGGATTAACATATACGCTTGTGTTTATAAAATAAACAATAGTAGATAAATTTTCATCATTTTTACTCTTATGGTTGGTTTTCATTGTATATACCAACTAGTAATTTCTTGGATTTAAAATGTTTTGAGCACATGTAAATAATGCGAGCACCACTAGTGTTAGCGTTGTAGTTCTTGATGCTTATGACCCGTGATAGAAAAGAATAGGGTATAAACCTTCACTTTTGTGCTAGTATTCACCATGAATACAACACTCCAATCCAAACAAAATACCTTTTTAACATTGTATACTTTGTCAACATTATGTCAAACATGTCGGTGACTTGGTGGTGTTCATATGTTCTCTTATTTTGCTAATTTAAATACATCTACATGTTTTCACATTGATCATTAACCAACCAATGTTAGCAATATAATGTAGCATTGGTAGAGTAAAATTTTAGTACGTGATATACAAAAATATTTTAACACCTAAAATCACCATACCTGCACCTGAACTCACAACCATTTGGTTGGAGAATACACCACTTTACCACCAAGCTATCCACTTGAGGACACTAGTTTGTAATATATGGTTTCTCAAACCTACAACCATTTGATTATCAAATGGTACATCACTTTACCATCAAGATGTCGCACTAGGGACCTCTGAATCTCTTAGACCATGTGTTATACTTTGTGATGGTGATAAAAAGTGATACCAAACAAACAATGTAAGTCTATGTGGAGTGCCAGGTGAGTGGCTTGAGCCACGGCCCCATCAAGCCCCAACACTGCCCTGAGTCCTAAAATTGTGGCGTGAGTTGCCACGTCGTGGGTGGAGCCACCAGGTGAGTGAATTTTTTTTTTTTCCAACCAATCACATTATTACACATTACACTCATACCAATCACAATATACCACCTGAACCAAATACTTTTTACCCACTCATACTCACACTCATTTAGACATTTTCACCTTCCCACTCACTTAGATGAGTCACTTTCTTTCCTGCGTGGCACACTAACTCAGACACCCACTCACTCGGACACCGCATAGTGCAACAGTTGGTGAGTGTTAGAAGAGGCGTAAGATATGAACTAATATTATTGGCGTAATGCTTGTAATCGAATGGGAGTTGAATGAACAAACACTGCTGCGTTTAAATGTTTTTCATGATTTCATCATATAGAGCTTCAACCACCGGAATTTTCTTAATTCGGAACAAATTCAATCCATCGGCGCCAACCAAACGATCGACTCTGCGGTTTAGTTCATCGTCAATTCTCATTTTGGTACTCTCTCTATATATATCCACACACACTAATTGAAATACATTATGAAATTCTATTGTTTGCAGATATAAAGAAGATCTAGTTTCTTCACTAACACATTATGAAATCCTCATGTTTGCTCTCAATTTTAGTCATCTTGATTGCAATTTCAATCTCATTCATCATCCCACAGACAAATTACACCAAAATCCAACACCTAAAATCGATCATCTCACCACTTGTGTCCCCAATTTTGAGAATTCTAGGGTTCAATCGCGCAATCTTAAACCCTAATCATTCTGCACCACCAACCCCTAATTCAATCCCTAATCACTGCGTCTTATGGATGGCGCCATTTATCTCCGGTGGTGGGTACTGTTCTGAAGCTTGGTCTTATATATTAGCTCTTAATCAGTACAATAAACACAAAAACTTTAGTTTAAGCATTGGGCAACATGGTGATAGTGAAAATGTTAATTTTTGGGAGGGTTTACCGATTGAGATTAGAAATTTAGCTTATGATCTTGTTCAAACTCATTGTAGATTAGATGAATCAATTGTGATTTGTCATAGTGAACCTGGAGCTTGGAATCCACCATTGTTTCAAACCACACTTTGTCCCCCACCAAACAGCAGGTTTACTATCGGTCGAACAATGTTCGAAACGGATCGCGTTAATCGCGAGCATGTAACACGGTGTAACGCGATGGATATGGTTTGGGTTCCTACTGAGTTTCATGTATCTTCTTTTGTAAAAAGTGGGGTTGATCCATCCAAAATTGTGAAAATTGTACAAGCAATTGATACAGAGTTCTTTGATCCAATCAAATATACACCGTTAGATCTTTCATCTTTAGGGAATTTGGTAATCGGTTCAAGTTCAAATGGATTGAGCACGAACCGTAAAAACCCATTTGTTTTCTTGAGTGTGTTCAAGTGGGAGTATAGAAAAGGTTGGGATATATTGTTACAATCATACCTTAAAGAATTTAATTCTTTAAACAATGTTTGTTTATACTTGTTAACGAACCCTTACCATTCCGATACCAATTTTGGTAACAAGATCGTCGAATTCGTGGAGGATATCGGGCTCGAAAAGCCCATTAACGGTTGGGCACCGGTTTATGTGATTGATTCTCACATAGCCCAAATAGATTTTCCAAAACTTTATAAATCAGCCGATGTGTTTATTTTGCCATCGAGAGGCGAAGGGTGGGGTCGACCCGTTGTGGAAGCAATGGCTATGTCGTTACCCGTTATTGTAACAAATTGGTCTGGACCGACTGAGTATTTGACCGATGAAAACAGTTACCCGTTGGCGGTTGATAAAATGAGTGAAGTTATCGATGGTCCGTTTAAAGGGCATTTGTGGGCTGAACCTTCCGTCGATAAATTACGGTTTCTAATGAGGCGTGTGATGAACAATCCAGAAGAAGGTAAGAGTAAAGGTAAGAAAGCGAGAAAAGATATGGTTGATAAATACTCGCCTGATATCGTTGCGAAGATAGTTATTGATCAGATTCAACGGGTTCTTGACAAAATAGGATAAAATCATGGAATTATTGTAATTGTATGATTCCTATAGATTGATATGAAGATTAACAATGTGCTTTAGATCTTGTTATGAACTTGTGATAACTATAATATTGTTTTTTTTTTCTCCTCATGGTGTTGATGGATATTGCAAAGTTAGCATTGAAATTAGATTGTTTGGAAAGAGGGTACATGTTATTTGTTAGCTTTAGTTGTAAAAGTTTGCATTGAAAATTTGAAAACTTTAGCATTTTCTATTTATCCATGCCTTTTTAAGTCAAGTTTTAGCTAGTTTTCTGTCTTTTTAATTCATATATAGGTCGGGAGTCTCTTTGTGAACAACCTCTTTATACCATTAGGATAAGATTAAGATTTGCCTTTATCCACATTCTCTAGACCATGTAGTGGGACTTTAGTGTGTACATTTGATTTTAATTTGATCCGTCTTTTTTTAACTGTAAAATTTTAATTAAACTACTTTTTTAAACGACAAATGTTACCCTACTCTTAAATTGCATAAAATTAATTTACACATTTCATGTATAGAACCCATGACTCCTCTTTAAGAGGGAAGAGCCTCTATCAAGTGGATTACTCTTACGTGTGACAATTAAATCAATATGGTTATATTGATTTAATTAGGGAACTTCAATTACATAACTATTGTGTGAAAAGGGCTATCGAGAAAACAACTATTCAAGGTATAATAATTATTTCATGCTGGTACATCTGGAGGGCTAGGAATAAATCAAGATTCAAGGGTAGTCAAACCAAAGTGGAGGACACTTTCAACCAGATTAGATCATTGGGTTTTCTGTTGTGGTTCAATATAAATCTAGACATTCTTCGGTCATATGGACCGATTGGTGTAAAATTGTAATTATGTGATTGTTTGTTCTTTTGTTTTCCCCGACCTGGTTTTCAGGTTGGGGTTTGGTTCTAAATTTCTAATGATATCGATCTTAAAAAAAATCAATATGTTATATTTGGGTATATTATGCTTTAGTTCTCCATTATAACCAATCACTAGTTTAATCACATATATTTCTATAGTTAATATCCCTTTGGTCAGCATAACCTTATCGGTGATCGGTGAATGATCATTTAAAGAAATTATGCGAGGCTGCAAGCAATCAAATATGATGGGATCGCTGAAAGATATAAATTGCAGCATGCTTGACCCTATTCAAACACATTTATTGTTGAAACCTTGTAAGAACAACATTCAATGATTTTGTTCTATCTATGGCCAACCAATACAACATATTTACTTTGATATTGTTTATCACAAAAATGAAAAACATCTCAACGGATATGGCATGGTTCGACTGCAAACCCTTTGAATGCAAAATTAAACATGTAAGTGTTACAAAAGGTTGTACAGATTTGGAGATGGAAATAATATACTAATTAGACTATAGAAATTACCATAATGAACATCGGCCAAAGAGTTTTCTATTTCTTATAAACATCGACTTTTTTTAACCAACGAAAACATAAAAAAAAAAAACACCTAAATGCCACATAGACCAATAGACATAAAAAAACAGCTCCAGTGCAGATGCTCTTAAATCTTGACCCCCACCCTCATCAAACCTTACAGTAGTAGGACCACCACCATTAAATTCCATATATTCAATATTCATATGCAAATTAAATCGAAATAAATTAAGTGAATTCCTATGAATGAAAAAGTCAAAGGTAAATGCACATTTACTTTTTATTTTTATTTTTATTTTTGAATGGATGGTTGAACTAGACGGTGCTTCCTCTTACGTTCGTTGTCTGTAACTAACCGATACCAGATAGACAGACACGAAACAGATGAATCTGTAAACCATCCTCCTGCTCGAGATCAAACATCTGACCTCATTGAGATAAAGGTTCTCTCTATTGCAATACCACTAGGCTATTTACCCATTGGTAAATGCACCTTTACTTACATGCATCTCGTCTTCCACTTTTTTTTATTCTTTTTTCTAATAAGAATTTAATCTACTTTAATACTATATTATTATCCACTTCATAACTCGAAAAGTCTACCTCATGAGGAATGATAAAATTATGTACACACCCAGATATGATTAGACAAGAAGCTCTTTGGTCACTTATATTTCATACTTTCCATTTTACCAAAAGATGTCTAAATGTTCGTTTGAAAAAATTGCCACCATTTTAGCCACATTCAAGAACGTTTTAGACGCCCGTTAAAAGATAATCCGTCATTTAGACTCCCATTTAAGGATTGTACCTCATTTGAACACCAATTTAAATAACGTTTTACCAAATTACGTTTTACCAACTTTCACTCAACTAGTGGTACCAATGTCTTTCAATTCAACTAGTACGTGGTATTAATGTATGTATATCAACGTCTCACTTGAACTGTCAAAAGGATGTACACACTACACATAAGGTAAAGATATTAGAGTAGAGGAATTTTATATATTTTAATAACTATCTACTTTTAAACCCATTTAACACATGGATAACATTAGGGACAACACATAGTTGGTGAGATCTGCATAGACTTTTGGCGAATCAAAGTTGAGAAAACCTTCATAATCACGTGAACAATGAGAGGTGGAGTTGGACTTTGATGAATTGTTGACGGTGTGTTGGCGGGAAGGTTAATTGGTGTTGGCATCAAAATATTACTTAATTAACTGTTAGAACTACAAATGTATAACTTGCATGTAAGTTGTAACTTTGTGCGTCTATTATTAAAGCTTTAATATTAAACAAAGGTTTATAATTTTATAAAGTGTAACACCCCGCTCCCCGGCCCCCGGCCTCCGGCCGGTCCAGGCAGCGGTCGGTGTTAACTAACCGGGTCAGCACACAACAGCAGGATCGAGTCAA
>WOUH02000009.1:9453888-9466694 GCA_009936405.2 Stevia rebaudiana
CGCATGATCATCTAAGCGGGATGATGTTGGAACTAGTCCTTCAAAGAAAACGTGAAATAGCCGCTCGTCATGGTTGGCCATGCGATTTTTAAAATTTTAATGTTTAAAATGAAGTATTTTTATTATTTTTGCAATTTGTAATTTTTATTTTTAATGAATTTTTATTTTTAATGTTTACATTTTATTATGTTTTTTCATTTGTAATTTAAAAAACAAAAAAAAAATTTGTAGGATAGTTTAGTTTCTAGGATACCATTGCCACTACTTTAGGGTACTTTTCAGGGTAGTTACAGGGTTTGATGTAACATGGTGTGATTGGGTTAATTTCAAGGGAGTTTACCTAACTTCAAACCATTCTTGTACCCTTATCTCGTTACAAAATTAGGGTTAGTAAACCATGGTCCATCTTCAAAATCGCGGGAAAAACACCTGAAACATAACATTTTTAGTCCTTTATGGCGGGAACAGGAAGTAGAAGATTGAGAGGAATCGTAGCACAACAGCCAGCTATAGCAACGACGATCTCTTGAGGTTGCTCAGTAGCCATTGAAATGGGATCGGAAGGTCAGATTCCAGAATGGGCTTCATCGCCTTGCATAATGGGCATCGACGAAGCTGGTCGCGGTCCTGTTTTAGGTTTCCTTATCTTCTTCCCCATTTCACGGACCACACAATCTACGATTCCATTGCTAATTACTGAGTTTGATTTCAGGTCCGATGGTTTATGGATGCTTGTATTGTCCGGTTTCATACAAGAAAACTCTCTCAACTTTGGAATTTGCTGGTTTGTGCTCCTGCTCAATTGAATTTGCCACTTTTAAACTATGAACCCTAAATCTGGATGTTATATATGTTTTTTTCTTATTATTATAAGATAGGGTTATCTAGAGTGTAGACTATTGTGTGTGTTATGACGCAGAAAATCGATTGAACATAGGATCCTATTTCGTATTTGGTTTTGTTTTTAACCTAGAAAACCATTGAAATTTATGGATCGTTATCTACCTCTTAAACTTGAGGTTGACCTTTCTGCTATAAAGTTATACATGGTATTTTCTTCTCCACTTGATGAGATTGTTTGCCTGTTTGATAATGTAGTGAAAACTTTATGAAATTGGTAATTTAGCAGCTTACGATATCAAGATAGTGACTTTGGAGTGAATTAGGGTTCTTAGAAGTTGAGAATATTATTTTAGTATACGCGTTCAGTCATCATTATTTCTCTCTATGTTTTATCAGATTCCAAGACTTTAAAAGAAGAGAAAAGAGAGGAGTTATTTGAAAGTTTAAAGATTGATGAAAAAATTGGTTGGGCTGTTGATGTCATTGATCCTAGAGTGCTTTCAGCTAAAATGTTACAAAAGTTAGTATGCAGCTTCCTGCAATGAATATACTTTTAACAGTTAAATTATTATTCTAATTGATCTGTTTGACTTCTCATAACAGAAATAAGATCAACCTTAATGAGATTTCACATGAATCTGCCATGGGCCTTGTCAAGAGGGTGCTAGACTTGGGATTTCTTCTGACTGAGGTATGATTTACAAGATATTATCTACAATTTGAATTACAACAGTTTTTTCAATTTTCTCTTATGAAGGGTATTTTAGGGATATTTTAGGCAAATTGGATTTTAATAATCATTCAACTTTGACCGATTGGCCTGTAATAATACCACGTGTCCCAACTTTTGTATAATTTACTTGTGATAGTCCCCATCTAATAGAACGTAACACTGTTAACATTTTGCTGACATGGCATAATGCCACATCAGCTGATGTCTATAAATCTTGTAATGTCAGCATGCACAACAAAATGCTAACGGTGATAGGTTCCGTTAGTTGGGTATTGTCACAAATAAATGATATAAAAGTTGGGACTGGTGGTAACAATTTCTTGAATTGGGATTATTATATGTCAATAAGTCATAGTTGGGACTATTAAAATCCAATTTGCCTAATATTTTTATAAACTATGTGTCAAGTAAGATATTGCTATTATGTATGTTTTGAATTTTTTCTTGTGAATGCACATATTAATCTTTTAAACTATTTTGGAAACAATTAACACCTTTCTAAACTATTTCTTGAAATCTAACTGACAGAAGCTGAGGATAATATTAGACATTTATGCATATGGGAGCTTCTTAACTGGAAGACATTAATTATTTGCATTTGCATTTACAGGTTTATGTTGATACAGTAGGAGATCCTGAAAAATACAGAATCAAACTCACTGATAGATTCCCATCTATTAAGTTTGTAGTCGCAAAGAAAGCTGATAGTCTTTATCCAGTTGTTAGTGGAGCAAGTATAGTCGCTAAGGTGAACTTTAGATCAATTTATACTATCTTATATTTTTCATTTTAACTCTTTTATTTATTATTAATTTATTGATTTTTCAGGTTACGAGGGACCAATCATTGCAAAACTGGAACTTTGATGAAACTGCTGAAAATATGCATAGAAACTTTGGTTCTGGATATCCCGGAGGTTAGAATAATTCATTTTCTATTTAATTATTTATATTGATAATCTTTCTTTTGTTTATCTGGTTTGATTAGTCATTTAATTAACCTACTTGTTTAATTGTTAATTATATTTAAATATTTATGTAGATCCCAACACCAAAGGTTGGTTAGAACATCACAAACACTCGGTATTTGGGTTCCCATCATTGGTTCGTTTCAGTTGGGGAACATGCGAGTCCTACTTCAAAGGTGGTGTTCAAGTGTTATGGTGAGTTGTCGTTGATAATTTTTTAACTGTGGAGATACGGGTGGGTTTGTTAACGGGTCAAAACGGGCTTGATTTGATATAAATCAAACGGGTTAATGTGATTGCTGCATTCTTGTTTTTACAGGGAAGCAGATGAAGCAGATGATGATGATGGGTCCTCAAAAAAGACAGTGAAACGACAATCAAAACTGAGTAATTTAGGGTTCACTGGAATGAAGAGGAAAAGTGAAGATATTGAATCAAGTGGTAAAGGTAGATGCAGTTTTTTTCAATCACGTAAGATCGAGCAGCTTTCTCGTTTTTAACAATAAAGTTAATGCATTGTGTTTTCATATCATCTATTAATGTCAACTCTGGTTATTATCTTTTCGTATTGCCAATGTAAATGAGCACAGTTCTTTTTATGATATTATCATCACCTATGAGTATACCAAGCTACATTGTAGGTTGTATCCACCTTTGGGCGACTTTTAACCACATTTTCTTTCTAATTTAATCAATTTTAAATGTTCTTTTTAGTCGATTATAAATAATTGTGCATGTATTAGAAACTTGGCCTGTGAGTTCAAGCATGTATATGAAAGTAATAAAAGAATAATAAATAACAAGGGGCTTGAACTTTTATTAATCACTTTCTTTCAACCTATGCATGTAAATGATCATATTTATATAAACTTATTACTTATTTGTATGTTTATGCACGACAGTTTTTTACTCTACGATGTTTTGTGATTTGTTATATATTTCTGCCTAATTAAAATACTTTCAGGTATACAAACCTGACTAGTTTTACAGTATATTACATCATTAACTGTAATACGATATTAATTTATACGTCATACTTTTGTTGTGTATTTTTTGTTCATAAACTATTTTTATTTCCTAACAAGTCATTCAAATTGTATTGTACTTTGCTCATGGTTATAGACGTCTACATTGGTATTAAATAAACACTGAGGTGCAACTGGACTACAAATGTTTTCTTTATATTATTGTTTTCACAAAAACCTATTGTTTTACTAAAATGTAGATTTTCTTCACAAAAACTATTGCTTAACTATAATTTATAGCTGCTTGTTATAGAATATTAACGTAAACTGGGAAATTTTATACCCACATATGACAAGTCTGAATATAGAACATGTGTGATGTCAAATTGGGTGACCAATAGAGTTTAGAATTTGAAACAAACTAGGGTACTTTTAACACTTGTTTTATTTAGGTTCTTTTCAACTCTTTTATAGTTTTATGTAGTAATAGAATACTATTATGTTTTTTTTTATGTTTTCATGTGGTTTGAGTGAGCAAATCGGATATTTTATTAATCAGCTTTAAATCGTAAATAATTGATAACATCAAATGCAATACTAGTTATAACATTTGAATCTTACCATGTTTATTTTACTATACTTGGTCTATACCACAACTAATTTATGTAAGTCTTTTAATTGAGCACTCAGACCCTTAGCATTAAAAGAAGATTCATCAATCTAAGCTCATCTTAAAATCATTTGTTTAATAGAAAAGTTCGGTTACCAGGGTTTTGCCATTAAATCCAACCTCAACCTAAAATTATTTTTTTTAACATTGAAAGTCTGGTTACCTAGGATCATCGTGACGAATAGATTATCATTCTGTTCTGCAAGAGCACATACAACGTGGTGACCCGACCACTCCCCTTAACCAAATGAGAAGAAACCCAATGGATTTTGTAGACCTCTTATGGATCAGATTTGAACCTGAGACTTATGCGGTGTGAAGCTCATCCTTATCTTTTAGTACAATTGGGCTAAATGACGGCTTTAAATAATTTAATTAATGAAACATTAAGTTATGGGGATGGGTTTGTTTTTAAAAGTGATTTTTTCAAATCTTTTCTGTTAAAAAAAATGGAAGAAAGAAAAAAATGGTTCAGCAAGTAACCCGACCGGAAACACATGACCCGCAAACTCAACCAATACCTTCAAAACCCTAGGCATAAATAAATAACCACAGAAAGTCGATATCTTTAGCGCCGCTTCGAAACTTTAGCAGTGATCAGATTCAATGGTAAGTTCATCCGATGAAGATTTTTCTTTTATGATTCATTTTCTTACCTCTTTACTTCTGCTACCATTATTCAATCTGTTTAACAATGTCATCGTATGCTAAATTCAGGCTCCGAAGAAGGAAAAGGCTCCCCCGCCGTCGTCTAAACCAGCCAAATCTGGCGGTGGAAAGCAGAAAAAGAAGGTCAATTTCACAACTAATTAATCTGATTTTTTTTCACGTTCGTGTTATCCAACCATTGATTTAGCTTCAACTTTCTGTTAATGCATTATTAGTTTAACCGTTTGTATCGATCTGAACCTAACTCCGTTTTCATCCCTAAATCAAAAAGAAAAAAAAGTAGAAGATTAGTTGATAGAAGGTTTATAATCAAGGTTGTTTGTAAAATGAAAAGCTTAAAGTTGTTTGTGAATTTGTTTCATTCAGAAATGGAGCAAAGGAAAGCAAAAGGAGAAGGTGAACAACATGGTTTTGTTTGATAAGGCGACTTATGATAAGCTTCTTTCTGAAGCTCCAAAGTTCAAACTCATCACTCCTTCAATTTTATCAGACAGACTGAGGGTATTGACTAATTTTTTACAAATCTTTTATGCATTGTTTTTGTTTCAGTTCATCTTGTTTAAAAAACTGATCATTCTTTAGAAGTTAGTAGCACTTGTGATCTGTGAATTGATATTTAGTATAAATTTAAAAATTTGGATTCATTTCTTATGTTTTTGGTACTGATGCTGTGTTAAACATGTTAGTAAGTTTTCTTAAGTTGGTTATGTTTTTGTTTTAGATCAACGGATCATTGGCAAGAAAGGCGATCAAGGATTTGATGGCAAGAGGTGCAATTAGGATGGTATCTGCACATTCAAGTCAGCAAATCTACACCAGGGCTACTAATACTTGATAGATTTAAGGTGTACTTGTGTTTTTGAGACAATGAAAATGCATGGTTGACTCATTTTCTGCTTCTAATTTGTGTTCATTGTAAGTTTAAGTACCTTTTTTCAATCCATATTTTTGTCATCTTAAGAAAGCGGACAATGCTTTTATTATAAGATTTGGTTGCTCATCTTTATGTTGTTCTTCATCTTTGATATATTGGTATTTAATTTGATTTTTCTAACCACTATGTTTTTATGATTGATGGAGGTTCAAGCCTTCAAGGGGTACAGAGTCTATTCCCAAATGTTCAGTTATACATATTGAATATTTGAATGCAATATGTATTATTTGAATGCAATATGTATTATATTGAATGTTATGATTTGTGAAACCTAGTTTTGATTCTTGTAAAAGAATTATATTCTGAGCCCAAATGGTGAAAACTGGTTTTTTGAAAATGCATCAAAGCTGCATAAAGGTTGAAAAGTTTATGAGAATGATGATCTAGTAGATGAGTGAATATTTGAACATTGGCAACAACTTTATACTATGGTATTAACCTTGGTGCACAACGAATATTATAATGTCCGACAGTTGATCAGTTGAGATGAAATCAGAGTTTAAACATGTTTTTTTTTTACAGTATTTGGAGCTAATTGTGGCTTTACAAGGTTGTTATAGATTAGCATTAGCTTACATGCATGTCATCTAATCGATTTCTTAATTCTGTATTTTTTCTCATTCTATGACAAACTTTTAACCACTAAATGAAGCATGACTTTTCTACATACCTTGGTAACTTTTTTTAACCAGTATTTCAAACCATCAAAAGAGTAAACATGCTTCTGATGCAGTTGATCTATGCATCAAGAATTAAAGTTGTAAATTGCATTGCATAAATAATGAAGGTGTTTTGTGGCTGTAAATGGCTTAAAAAACTAGAGAATAGATACAGGTTAAAGACTAATTATAAGAGAAATCCCTCGTTCTATTAGATTTTTTTTTTTCTTTTTTTCCTAAAAATACTTACTATTTCTACTTCTAAATTACAATAAATCTACCTTATCAAGGATTAGACTTATGACCTTCTTTCTAAGAGGCATAATAGTTGATTTAATCAATAGTTGTATATCTCAAATCAAAGATTTGTAGTGATTATTAATGTTGAATTTTGTGAAATAAAAAGTTACGGTTACTTTTATAAGGATGGTATGTGTATATATGTATTAATATTAATACATGAATACAATCACATGAGCCAGTAGCCATCTAACATTTGGCATTTTTGTCGAATAAATTGCAACCTCACATTTACTGTAGTCATTTTTTCAGAAGCATCAAGGTTTTTTTTCTTTAAAAGATAAATAAACAAATAAAAATGCTACCAGAATTTTCATCTCCAAATATTGAGTTATAGAAGTAATACAATAAACTATTTCTTTCCATTTCTAGAGAATAAAAATATTGAACAAAATCCACTATATCATTAATGTCGCAAACCCCAAAAGTAGGCATGTATTATACTAGCATTAACGATTCACAATAAGTAATTCATCTTCATTCTAATATACTAAAAACAACTTTGCTTGATTTTTTTTGTACTGTATTTTTTAACATTTTAAATATTTTTGTAGTGGATTTTTAAATGTTTTTTTAAGCGAGTATCGAACACAAAACTAGAAGCGTTTAGTATTTGTCCACGAGTAAAGTCACCAACCTAATTGGCCCACACTCACAACGTGTTTGTACGTAATACGTAATTGCAGCATTGCAGATACAATGAGTTCGTTGTGCGGCGCGTGCGCATCGACGCTCATCACCACCACCATCACGCGCCGAGCCAGACTCTTCACCGGTAGCAACCTGCAGCCGCTGCAGCGACTCAGAAGCGGAGCAATCAGAGCCAACAGCAGTTTAGCAGTTAACGCAACGGATGACCAGCAGTTGAAGAAAGGAATTGCGGAGTTCTACGATGAATCGTCGGGAATATGGGAGAATATATGGGGAGAACACATGCATCACGGATTCTACGACCCTGACGCCGTCGTTGAAATCTCCGACCACCGTTCTGCTCAGATCCGTATGATTGAACAGTCACTCCTGTTCGCCTCTGTTCCTGGTAATTTTCTCACCAACTGCATGCAAACGCGCGTTTATTTGTACAGCAATTTCGAGTATATGTCATGTGTTCATCATGTTTACTATTTCACTAACTGTTTGTTCTTTTACCTGACGAACTCCCTGGTTGTTATACATCTACAGTACTACTTTAATTCCTTGTTCCGAATTCAATTGTGTTCGTTTGATGTCTACATAACTTTCGTTTCCTAGAAACTGGAGTAAATTGTGGATCTGTTCTCCATCAATTGGATTTACTCAACGTCTATTTCCGATTCGTACTTATTCGTTCAATTTACTCGATTTCCAATCCGTACTCGTTAGTTCAGTGCGAATTTCACTCCACACATTGGAGTAAAAGTGTTTAGTGTTAATATTAACCAATTTTAAATCATTGGTGATTGCCTTAAGCTATCTATATGTTTTTAATTTCACTGTAAGATGTGTTTTATGATTCAATTTTGTTGCAGATTCATCCTCAAAGAAACCTAAAACCATTGTTGATGTTGGATGTGGAATCGGTGGTAGCTCAAGGTACTTATCTAAAAAATATGGTGCAGAATGTTATGGCATCACTCTCAGTCCTGTACAAGCCCAACGGGCTCAAGCTCTTGCTGCTGATCAAGGATTAGCCAACAAGGTAATAAATTCCTTCAAATAATGAGGACAAATCTTTCAAATCAAACATGATTGATGATAAAGTTGTCAATCATGGTGTTAACAATTGTTAATCATGATGAACAACGAGCAGGTCTCGTTTCAAGTTGCAGATGCTTTGAACCAGCCGTTTCCTGATGGGAAGTTTGATCTGGTTTGGTCAATGGAGAGTGGAGAGCACATGCCTGACAAATTGAAGGTTCATTTCATCATATGACACACGTTTGTAATTTGTATATTGTGTACGCGTTGAATTTCATGATACGTTGTTGGTTTTTAAATTATCAGTTTGTTAGTGAGCTGGCTCGAGTGGCTGCACCTGGAGCCACAATAATTATAGTCACATGGTGCCACAGAGACCTTTCGCCTTATGAAGAATCACTACGCGAAGAGGAAAAAAGACTTTTAGACAAGATTTGTGATGGGTTTTATCTTCCTGCTTGGTGTTCTACTGCTGATTATATAAAGTTACTGGAATCCCTTTCTCTTAAAGTAAGTTACAAGATCTGTGATGGGTTTTATCAAACGGCATTTTGATTTAAAGTTGATTCATTTTAATATTGTTAATTGGTTTAAGGATATCAAGGCTGCTGATTGGTCAGACAATGTCGCACCATTTTGGCCAGCTGTGATAAGGTCTGCATTGACCTGGGATGGCTTAACTTCATTGCTACAAAGTGGTAATTTCTAATTAGCTTTTTGGTTTAACAGGTCAAATGGGTAGGTAGTTTTTAGTTCGTGTGTTGCGTCTGGTCAACCCGTAAACATCTTTACCTTTTCATCTCTTAACTGAGTTGATGTGTTATACGTTTGGAAAAATTTAATACTTTTTTTATAAAAAAATATTTGACCTGTTAATCTTATGGGTCGAAAATGACAACTTGTTTTATTTTATTTTTTTATGGTGCAATGAATGAATTTATATATTTTGTATGTTTTTTTCTGGATTGAATTTGATAACAGGATGGAAGACTATTAGAGGGGCATTGGTGATGCCATTGATGATTGAAGGATTCAAGAAAGGTGTGATTAAATTCTCGATCATTACATGTAGAAAGCCAGCCTGAATAGGAATATGATGTCAATTTGTATATGATGTACTCTCAGATAAGGCTACAACCTTACTGTTTCTACCACATTGGTAGCTAAGAATACACGTAAATTACAAAACAAAAGATTTATTTATTTATTCAATACGCTAATTGATGCATACGCCAAAAACATAAACATTAAGAGACCTGTTAAGGAGATCGAGACACATAACAAATTTAGCAAAAACATGAGAGATGTCTAATATCATGTGTTATTAATGTATCTTTAGGTTAAGTTAGGTTTATTAGAACGTTGGTTCCCAAACAAACCCAATGTCCTAAAAACAGCACTTATGTCCGACTAAATTTGTGTGTCATATTTTTTTTTTTATTTTTTTTAATTATTATTATTATTATTTTTTGTAATTTATGGTTTTTTAACTTTTCGATTATGATTAACTATCTAAGAAGTAGCATCTAATAGTTGCAGAGCTTGAAATTTTGTATCGGTAGCCAAACTCAATCTAGCGTAAAACGTAATTTTTAAAGATATAATATTATTTTATTAGAATTTTTACAGTTAATATATAACTTTTGTTTCAAATCAAATGTATTTCCCCTACAAAATCAAAACTTGTCCAAATCAAGAGTACATTTTGCAATGAAATTATTTTATAAAGAAATAAGAAACATGTGATGATGATTGATACCAACGATGACGATTAAGATCTTCCAGACCACGGCCCAACATCTGTTTCATCACATCAGGAGAACCAACTTACGTCGTTCACTTCCCTTAGTTGTAACTTCATAACTTCAAAATATCTTATGTTGCCAAAAAAGTAATATAAAGACTGACAAATATTTTCATGACATAAATATTTTTATTTTAACTTAACATAATTGTAATAATATTCATGAATTTGACAAATCAGTAATTTAGAGATGCATGTATTTCTACAATTCTACTGATTTAAAGTACTGGTATGTTATAAACTAAGTTAACAACTGAAAAGTGAACTATATCACAAAGTTAGAAATTACACTATTACTTATATTAATTTGTAAACATCCTCATGATGCATAACCTCTACCAAAATAATCTCTCTAAACACTTGCAAATGGTCACTAAAACAAAAAATACCGTATGAAAAATCTTCAGAATCAAAAGCTCAAAGAAACACAACAAAAACTAAAAGAAATCTCATAATTGTATCTCCATAGATCATATCTTCATCACCAATTTATTAAAAATCTATAATCACCTTAGAAAGAAAGTCCACTTCGAGGAAGCTTTTTATCAATTTTCTGGACTCTTTGAGGCGGCCAAATGATGTGTGTAACCCTCCCACGAATCAACCCCAATGGAATCTGCTAAAAAAATAATAATTAATTTATCAAAACAAATTGGTACCAAAACACAAGAACATAATTATGAAAAAACACAAAATCTATATTGCAGTACAAGGAAAATATAGGCTCAATAATTAAACTTAATAAATAAGTAACGTGCTAAATATGGTAACGAAAATGATATAACTACAAAAGTAATCCAACTATTGTTAATTAAACTTTTCAGGAGGTTTTTACGCATTTTAAATACAATTAAGACAAATTTTAAAATCTTCGACCCGTTTGTGAAGTCAAAACCTATAGTTTAACCAGTTAGAGATAAAACATAACCTACATCGATCCAAAGCTTCGGTGATAAAAAAATCTGACCAAAATTAGAAGTCAACATACCGGACCAAAAGATCTAGAATCCAAACTGTCAGTTGAATTGTCTCCTTCAACCCAACAATGACCTTCTGGAATCTTCACAGCATCATATGAAAAAGGAACACTGATCCAATCGCCTGAAATGCCGGTTATACGTTTTATTTGTTTCTCCTTGTAATTTGTTGGGGAGCTGCATGAAAATATAAATTCTATTTAACACATAATAAGCCTTGCAGATTAAAATTTTTGCAATATATTCCACAATATGACAAAAAAAAGAAGCAAAATTATACCAGAAAACTACAACATCACCGTGTGAGAACTTGTAATCCGTTAGGCAACGTTTCTCTACCAATACATGGTCATCTATAAATGAATTATTAACTCATATGATAAACAAAGTCAAACTAGCATAATCAAAGTCAAACTGCTTGATTCATTTTATTAAATTAGAAACATACCAGTAAATAAGGCGAAAGAAGTGTTATTATGAGGATTGAATGTGGGTGACATAGAGAATCCCCTTACATGAACTACACTAGCAACACGGTCTGATACAGTGAGACCAATTAACCCAAATGTGAATGATGATTTACAGACATTCCAAAGAAAACTTGTACTTCTCATATTTGTATCAGAAATCAAGGTCAACATGAAGCAGAATCCATCTGCAACAACAAAATCAACGAATAACGACATTAATCCCTCATCATATGATGAACATCTTCATCTGGTGTACAGCATTATCAAAATCGATGGAAGTTGGTTTTTATGGATTCTGCATTGAGGTTTTTTTACATAAATACAGAGAGAACTTTAAGTATAGAGTTCGACCCACTAATTACGTTTGATATACAGAACAACTGATATCGATTCTGTTACATATATAAAGCCAGCATTCATTTATCCTTAAACAAGCCAAATCTATTCTAAGTTTCTAAGCTAAAGAATAAGCTCAAATGATTCAACTAACGTTTATCTTAGTGAGAATTCGTCTCGTTTATCTCATAAACACGCAAATGAATCAATCACAGAAAATTGAAAACACCAGAATATCGAAACACATTGCAATTCAACAAAATTTGAAGTCGTGAATGGTGAGTAACCTTTCGTGTACAATAATTATTAAAAAGGACAAAAAATTGAAATAGTAAGACTGCTTGTGAGAGATGACGGAAGACGTACTTGGTTCGCGGCGGAGCAACCGCCGGAAAGGGTGTTGAAGGCGCCGCCGTACGGTGGTTGTACGCCGCCGGTAATGTTTTTGTGTTTGGTTTTCCGAAATTGACCAGAGAAAAATATAGGTAAACAGTTTTTGTTTTTGTGTTTGGTTTTCGTCATTTAAAATGTTTTTATCACTCGAAAATCACTTAACTTTCACCATAGTTGTTACAATTTTATCTAATAGTTATATAAATTTTTAAGTTGCCTTTTGTAGATTTATGTTAAAGGATAATTTCAGTTACACAGTTAGAAGATACAACAGAAATACATGCCATTAATTCTTCCAGTTCAAAGATAAAAACAATTTGGTAATTCTCTAGATAAAGAATAAACCAAAAAGTAAAGAAAAATGAGACAATAATTACAAATGATGGGTTGGTTACATGACACCTCGCCT
>WOUH02000009.1:9475834-9486581 GCA_009936405.2 Stevia rebaudiana
GACTTAATGAACCTGAAGCTTGCAGAAGAGTTGGTTAATTGTGGGCAGGGCACCATCTCATAAAGGAAACCTAACAGTCGTGAGTAGAGAAGAGAGAAATATTTGATGTTTTGTTTGTTCATCCTCGGTCAACATTAAGAGCATTTGGTTCACTAATTTTCACCTCTTAATGGTTCCATTCAACACTTAATGATTAAGTGAAAGGAGAATATTGAACCAAAAATTATACCCCATTACCCTTACCCTTAAAAAAAACACGTGATCGATCCTTTTTCTCCTTTCCCGTCGATCGTGCCCTACCCTCTCCATCTCCAACGCTGCTCCGACAAGCCTCCATCTCCGGCCGAGCTCCTTCATCTCCGACGTGCCTCCTTCATATCCGACCAACGCGCCTCCTTCCCCCATCTCCGACCAAATCCCAGGTAACTACTCTCTCTCTTGCTCGATCTCTCCGACCCTGTAGCTCCGATCCGGTCAGGCCATTGCAGTCAATTAGTGATTTGTGTGATTCGTGTTTGTATGTTGCTCGTCGTTCTCTGTTTGAACTTGTGTAGCCTCATCAAATTGAAAACTTTTTTTAAGTTAATTAAGATTTAGATTTAAAATAAAAAGCAAACTCAAATTTTCGGATATACCCGTCTACCACCCAGTACATAAATTGGTAAATGCACACGGTGAGTCGACGCCACGGCTTAATCGGCTTGACGGCTACGACAAACCGTGTATGGCATGCGGTGGAATCGAACCCATAAAAAAGTTACTTTTTATAATCGAATATCGTTTTTAATCTCCAAGGCGAGAGATATTTCACGAATTCGAATCATTGATGCCAAACTAGAAGAGCTTCAATTTTGTCTTAGTACGCTCAATCTCAGATCTACTTTTATTTTTGAATTCGTTTTTCATTTCGATTTGAATCATCCAGGTCTCACATAGTAACATCATTGAGGTTCTCTTCCCTAAACCCTGTTTGATGTACGCGTTTGGTTATAAGTTATTATTATGATCTTCTCGATGTAATTTGTAGTTTTAGTCCATTGATGCATGTAAGATGATTGCACTTCGGATAATTTGGTTTTGATTGGTTTTAGTTACATGAAGAATCTCGAAAAAACTAATATCGTAGAGGAAGAATCGTTTGTTATAAGTCTGGAGTAATTATTTGGAAACAACATAGGAACAAGGGGATACACTTTTTTGCGTAGATTTGTGCTTTTTCTATTTATTTTTATTTATTTTGTGGCAATGTGTGGTTGAATCTGTGTAGATTTCTAGTGAACATTTCAAATTCTGTCCGTGAAATTAGAAAAAAAAGGAATAAAATTAGGAACAGAAACAGAGAGATTGTGAAACTATTGCAAATGGTTTGCAACCTTAGGTTATAAATTAGTTCATGTCACCTTATTTCTGTCAAATTCATGAATATCATTGTTTTTATGGAATAATGATATGGCTATCTTCAGTTGTTGCATTTTCTATATGGAAATTGTGTTTTGGTGGCTATTAATTAAGTTTAATATACATAACATATCACAGACTCACAGAAGATGTTGCAAGGTTCAACATTTCTATGGATTTTGATCACTATAGTTACATATTGTAGTTAAAGAAAGTCCTGCCTCTAAGTATCATGCGTTTAACGTATTGATTTTAATGTTGTAAGGTGACTGTTTAATCTTCATAAATGCAGATTGTAAAAGCTAAATAGTGTTATAAGCAATGGGGTATATTGGTACTCATGGCATTAAAGCGCTGCATAAGTATAAGTACAGTGGAGTTGATCACTCTTATGTCGCAAAATATGTTCTACAACCATTTTGGACTCGATTTGTTACGTTCTTTCCTCTCTGGATGCCGTAAGTAGCATTCTTTTTTATTTATTTGTTAAACATGTTGAAGATTTATTATATGTTACATTGTTAGATGGTACTTTTTATGTAGTCACCTAACCTTCTTTTTTCTTTTGCATATCATGAACGCTTCAGGCCTAATATGGTAAACACGCAACCGTATTATACTACTTTGATAAAGAATATCTTTTTATTTCTTTTGTTTAACAGTTACACATGGTTTTCCTTACAGATTACACTCACAGGATTCATGTTTTTGCTGGTCTCTGCAGTACTTGGCTATGTGAGTCCATGAGCTCTTATTTATTTATTTATTTAATTTTTTTAAGTTTTACAGACTGCATTTAGTGCTCTTTTGTTCACTCTGTTTATATTGGCATAATTGGTATGCAATTTCTTTAATTTTTTTTGACTTTTTGGTGAAAGTTGTTGATGTTTTTGACCTGTTTTGCTTTCTATTGTGGCATTAAAAGCATAATTTATAGCAGAATATATTCTAATTTGATGTGTGCAAAAAAGCAATGGCTTTCTTTTAAATATTCACAGACAATTAAAAATTGTGTGTAAAGTCAAGTTCTTTGCTGCATTTTACACTTATATTTATTTTATATATGGACACTTTTTTAGATATATTCACCTCATTTGGATTCTCCACCACCAAGATGGGTTCACTTTGCTCATGGTCTACTTCTCTTCTTGTACCAGGTTTGTTTTTATTATCCCATTTTTAGATATTAATATATCATGCCTCTTTAATGTAATTTGAAAAGCATAATTTTGTTACAGTCGAGTATAGCAAAATTAATTTTACATCATTTGACTCATTTTCAGGTTCAGCTTGTCAGTTACTTATAAGCTGAGATATATACACTGATTAATTTTTAGTTACATTTGCAGACAACCATAATATTCATTGTATCATACTTAAGTTATTAGTTTTATAAGCCTTTTTTTCATTGATTTACAATATCTAACTTTCTTGATGTATATACATACTAGACTTTTGATGCTGTTGATGGAAAACAAGCAAGAAGGACAAATTCTTCTAGTCCATTAGGAGAACTTTTTGATCATGGTGAATTAATTATGACTTTTATTTTCCCCTTTGACCATTTTTAAATGCTAAAATATGTAAATTGATGGCATTTATTGGTTGTGCAGGATGTGATGCACTTGCATGTGCGGTACGTCTTCTTTTATGCTTAATTATACCTGCCATCATTTTTCATTATAATTTATTATTATTTTTTGAATTTCATGATTTAGTTGGAGGCATTGGCTTTTGGGAGCACTGCTATGTGTGGAAGAAATACATTTTGGTTTTGGGTAATTTCAGCTGTTCCATTTTATTGTGCAACTTGGGAACAGTAAGTAGTGCAAACAATCCTCTTTTTTTTTTTTTTTTTTTTTTTTGTAAAAATGCGTAATTTTTCAAGAACTTGCTAATTTTTTTTTAATATTTATGTATTTATATATTTATTTTTTTGCAGCTATTTCACCAACACCCTAATCCTTCCAGCTGTAAATGGACCCACTGAGGGTCTCATGCTGATTTACGTTGTGCATTTTTTAACATCTCTTGTTGGTATGTCGCTTGTAGTCATTCAAACATTAGTTTTTTGTTACTAAATAACTGGATTATATGATTGTTAGCTATATCATAGCTGATCATATATATATATATATATTATTTCAGGCGCGGAGTGGTGGGCCCAGGATTTTGGGAAATCTATTCCTCTACTGAGTTGGGTTCCACTTATAAATGGTAAGATAGCCTTTTTGGTATGTTATAAACGTATTATATATCTTCTAACAACTTCTGATTTGATATTTTGATGTATTCAGGAATCCCTACTTCTAGCGTTGTTTTGTTACTTATGGTACTTTTTGCTGTTATACCTACCCTCACTTTCAAGTAAGTGAATTTCTTTATTTTATCAAACAAGCTTCACTACATCATTACTTTATTGCATTATTATTAATAATAATATCATAATATTTATATGGATATCTGAAGTAACTATAAAGTGGGCACTGTAAATTAAAACTATGAAATGCTTTAGGAAAATGCAAATTTAAAATTGTATTAACACATACTATAGTTTAATTCTATCTTACATAAATGTTGATTTTTATAAAAAGTTCAAGTTAACCTGACACTTACACAGTTACACCTCACTTATGTAAAAAAAAATATATACTATTTACCCTAGAAGAGGTTGTCTTTTCAATACTGTTTATTTATGTTCATGACTTCATGTGTATTGACTCTATCCGGGTTATGCTACATCCCTAACGGGTCAAATGGGTTAAACGGATCAAAAGCGCACAATGTTTATTTTTAATCATACAACCTGCTAATTCACTCTATAAAAAAGAAATTATATTTGTGGAATATTTTTAGTGCACATGTGTTATTAATTGTATTAGTTTCAAACTTATTGCCAAAAATTGTTTTGGGCAACTCAACCCGTTTTGATCCATATGGATAACTACCCGTGTTGACAATTGTTTCTAATTAGTTTTAATCTAATTTATGATTCATATTTCTTGATCATAGTGTACAAAATGTTTATAAAGTTGTTCAGTCAAGAAAAGGGAGCATGTTAAACGCATTGGCTATGGTAATAAATGTTCTTATGTTTATTATTTTTATAATCTTTAGGATGCTTACTCATTCGTTTATGATCATTTTTTGACAGCTTGTCCCTTTTTGCGTGCTATTGGTAGTTATTATTCTCTGGTATGGACCAACTTATCGCCTTTCTCTCTATTTATTATCATGAAGGGTACTTTAGACATTTGAGCTTGCATTAAACATTTTTTGTTTTTTTTATCAGGGATTTTATGTCTCCGTCTGATTTAATGGGAAACTACCCACACATGGTTGTGATGGGAACTGGACTCGCATTTGGATTCCTCGTGGTAAGATTACAGATATTGCTTTTATATGTTCTACACTAATTAATCTTATTTTTTTATCAACATTTGAATAAAAATGTGAATTTATATGTTAATGTGAAATCTTTTGTTTGTTCAGGGAAGGATGATATTGGCTCACTTGTGTGATGAACCAAAGGGATTAAAAACTGGAATGTCTATGGTAAGTACTGTTTTAATTTTTTAACACCTAAAACTTTGAGTATTATTGTTTTGGCATTTGCATTCGACTAATATTCTTTTTTCAGCAACGGTAAAATATTCGATTTTCTAATCATTGAATTGAAATAATCTTTTTTTTTTGTTTTAATTGCAGTCATTGTTGTATCTTCCACTTGCAATTGCAAACACGCTTACCGCCTGGATAAATGATGGGTATGTACTATGTAGTCAAAGTTTTAAGGCTTTTTTTTTTAAATAAAAAAGTCAGAAATACCCCCTAGTTTGTATCCAACGTTTATTTTTTTTTAAATTGGTTGCAGAATTCCTCTAATTGATGAGAAATGGGTGCTTGTTGGTTTCTGTATTTACACAGGTATGGTGGTCATCAATTATCATGATGATTTGAACCACTTGAACTAATTCTTGAACATTTTTAGTTTTTTGTATGCAAAGTGGAAATTAATTTTTGTAAAAATTTCTGGTCATTACAGCTGGACTGTATCTGCACTTTGCCACATCAGTCATTCATGAAATAACAACAGCTCTTGGAATCTACTGTTTTAGGTAATAAAAACCTCGGCCACTTTACTATGTTGTTTATGTTTTACGTGTTGACCTTTTTGACCGCTAATCATATTGAAAATATTTCAGAATCACTAAGAAAGACGCTTGAGGCGTGTTCGTGTTCATGAAGGTGCGTGTGGTTTCATCTAGATTCTAATGTTGCATTTATGGGGCCTACTTTTACTAAATAATAAATTTGAGATTTTTTTTATACTTTTCAGGTTTATGTTTATAGTTCCACCTCACAAGCTGGAATTAGACATTGCACTTGGAGATCTTTATGTCTTGTTTGGAGTTATACTTTGCATTATCTTACAAAAGTAGTGTAGTGTTTGGATGCAAGTGCTCAAGGATTTTGGCATTTTATTTGTTTAGGTATATGGAGTCTTTCTTAATGAAGAACAGTTATTTGATTTTAGTTGTCTAAGTTATATTTAATATTAAGGTTAAGTTAATTGAAGATAGAGTAAACTGCAATTTGCGTCCCGAGGTTTACCCAAAACAACAAATTGTGTTTCTGTTTAAATTTTGATCTTTGATCCTCCATAGTTTTATTTTTTCACCTTGCATCCCAATTTTTATTGCCACTGTAGCCAAACTTTGAAATCAAAATACAAATAGTTGCAGATTTACGAGTTTTGCTAGAATTGCTTCAATTTAAAAGAAGATCCACCAATCAGAATATATGAATCTACGATAAGTAATCAATACACCTCAAATTGGAATAAATCGCACTGATTTTGAATCCTCGCGTTCACTGTTACAAGATTCCAATATGGAGCAAATTATACCAATTTGAGAGAAACCCAAATGAGAGATTGGAGTGGATTTCTACCCTGATCTGATAATGAGAACAATCAATTTAGATAGGCTAATTGGTTGAGTAGACTAGAAGTGCTAAAAAACGGTTCCGTAACAGACTAACCCACCTGAACCGGTGGGTTAGGCAGTTCCAGTTACTCAGAGAATCATAACTAAAACCAGAACCGGTTCCAGCTCTAAACTGCCAAAACTAGTTAGGAGCCCGTCAAATACCCGAACATATCGGAACCGGTTTCATCTCTACCCAGTTATGGATTTTGTTGACTAAAACTGGAATCGGTTCTTAAAAAACCTGGTTTGAACACCTCTGGAAGAGGACTGTGGGTGAACATATCTGACAAACTGGATATTATTTTTATACCAGAATGGTTTGTTATTATTGATCTTGGGTGTGGTTGGAACTTGTAAGCTATGGTGATTAGAAGGGTTTTGGATTAGGGTTGGGTAGAGAATAGATAAAAAGAGATCAGTAATAGAAATATCTATATGACAATGCATCGTTGAGATTAAATAAGCATTTTTATCAAAACTCTAACGGATGTCTAATGGATTGCTAATTTGCTTAAGTTTACACCCCATTATTGACTAATTTGATTAAATATTTATATGAGCCCTCATGTCTTCATGATGAATGCCACTAGATTAATTATTCATAAATTATGACGGATCATCCTAACAAAGTTCATTCAAATCATATTTTAAATTGTTCTTTCCCAATAGTCGTATCCATTGTTGACTTGCTGTCAACGCCCATACAACCTTTATAATATGTTGCAATTTTCCGATGGTTTTGCTGAAACATCAAATTTTGTTAACAAGCCAATTCACATGAGCTAAGATGAAGTAAAAGAAGATGATCTAAAGGATTGTCCTAATCGCTTGTTGCTGCGGACTCGAAATGAAGCTCAATTCTCAAACAAACGGTTTAGGGTGGAAAAGATATTGGAAGACATTGAGATTCTAGGATAGATAAAGAATAAATTAAAGTACAACTCGTTACAATAGAAAGATGGGTGCAATTTTCATATTCTATAATCATGTAGATGTATTTTCATGTTGTCTTACATAGTTACACTTCGTTCAAATGATTCAGCTGTATGATCGTGTTATTGCTCTTTTTAGAAAAGAAAGAAAGCCAATTTGACATGATCATAAAGTGTCTTTTTCACAAATTCGCCTTCATCTTTCATTTAGGACGGAGAGCACTAAATTAGAAGAGAGAAATGATTCATGTAACTTAATCAAGTTATTTTTGAAACAATAATTTTTTTAAAGTAGCAAGAGACAATTGCAACCGTCATGATAAATGTGGGCAGCACTATCTTCACTTCACTTCCAATACAAGTCTCTTGTGAATCTTCCACTTTTACACCATCTTCCATACATAAAAAGCCATAAGTCCATAACCACCACTCATCATTCATCTCTACTATTTTCCATATCATTTTCGATATTACAGCAATTAAGATTAAAAAAACATATACAAATATACATGCACATGTATTAAGCAACTAAGATTTACACATTTAAATCACAAGAACTCGTAATGGTCTATTTAAAATGCATGTAAGATTTCATTTTTTTTGTACATGATAAATAGACACACAATTTTGTCTAAAAACATAATAACATCTAAACTTTTACTGAATTTTTTAGTTTTATTTATTTATGTTTTTTTTACTGAATTTTGTTTTCTGTCCCATATTTTGTTCTTTACTTTATTTATTTTTATGTTTTTACTTAAGGGAAAATTGCCAATTTGAACAATTTTGGCCAACAATTTACCAAAATGAACATGAAACCGTAGGCTAGAAACAAAAAAAGCACCGGTTAAATATGATCAACTTCCAATCATCTTCTGCCACGTACCATTAAATATGAATAAAAGCGCTGGTTAATTTCAAAAATGAACTGGCTAATTTTAAAAAGCGTCGGCTAATACAACTTTTTTACATGTTAAAAAAAGCACCGGCTAATAACATGCCCTTTAAAATTTATAGCCTTGGACATCTAGTGCTACGTGGGAACATTTAATTGGTACAAGGAACATATGTTCATGGTCATGTAACATCTTTTTAGTGGTCACGTGTCATAATTTCACTGGGTGACAGATCGTGGGATGAAAAAAGCGTCGGCTAAGTTAACTGGCGTAATGGTACGTGGTAAACGATGATTGGACGTTGATCATAATTTAGCCGACACTTTTTTGTTTTTAGCATACGATTTCATGTTCACTTTAGAAGTTTGTTAGTCAAAATTATTCAATTTAGCAATTTTCCATTTACTTAAAATTATGTTTTATGTTGGATCCTCTCATGTTTTTGACTTATCCGTATTTATATAAACACTAGCTTAAAACTCGTGTATTACGCGGGGTTAAATAATCAATACTTACAACTTTATTACCGAATCATTGCATATATATATTAACTTTATCACCGAATCATTGCATATATATATATATATTACTTTATCACCGGTTTCCTGTATGAAATTTTCAAGACTTAAACAGTTTTAGTCCACCCTTAATAGTTTCGTCTCTAACGTTTCAAGTTTTAACAATTTTCGTCATTAAACCTTTAGCAGAAAATTGTTAAGACTTGAAACGTAAGAGACAAATATTGTTAAGACTTAAAATGTTAAGGACGAAAACTGTTAAGACTTGAAATGTTAGGGATGAAAAATTTTAAGACCTGAAACAAAGGTTGCAAAAGTCGCTAAACGCTCCCAGTTCGATCGACTATGGAGTTGGGAGTACTCGGGGAATACCTGGGATTACTCGGACATGATAACTTACAAAGAACTGTATTTTTCATATATTATATATATGTAAAAAATAATAAATTTACTAATATTTAACAAAATACATGTTTAAATTAATAATTATATCAACCTATTTCAACTATAATGATAATCAAAAGAATAGATAAATCACAATATAAGATACGTTAGAGGTAGATTATAAACAGAATAAACACGTAAAGAAGAAACTAAAGGAAGACATGATTAGACACGTCTCGTTAGACAATAATATTTCTGTTTATGGGGATACGGGTTACCTAATGCCATTAAAATAAAGGTGGTAATGGTGCATGATTGAACCTCACAAGCAATCATACACAAAACCCATTAAATTACCTATAAATTTTGAATCTTCATCCCCACCATACCCCATCGCTATAACCATGTTCCCCAAACTTACAGTTTCGTTACTTATCTTCATCTCCATCTTCCACTTCATCATCCACCTACCGTCGCCGGTTTCCGCCTCCGACGCCGATCCAATTCAAGACTACTGCATACCCTCACCTCACACCCACCACCAATGCAAAAATTCTTCATCACTCACCGTCGACGACTTCATCTTTTCCGGCATCAAACACGCCGGAAACTTCACCAACAAATTCTCCGGCGTACCTGTTTCCGCCACCGTCTTCCCGGCGCTTAACACGCTCGGAATGTCGCTTGTTCGAGCCGATTTCGAGGCCGGTGGAATCAACGTCCCGCATTATCATCCTCGAGCTACCGAGGTCGCGTATGTGCTTGAAGGGAAGCTTTATTCGGGATTTGTTGACACGCAGAATAAACTATTTGCTAAAGTGATTGAAAAGGGTGAAGTGATGGTGTTTCCGAGGGGATTGTTGCATTTTCAGATGAACATTGGGGATTCGCCGGCGACGGTTATTGGGAGTTTTGATAGCCAGAATCCGGGATCGGTGAAACTTCCGGTAGCTTTGTTTGGGTCTGGTATTGATGATGAGTTGTTGGAGAAAGCTTTTGGATTGAAAGGTAAAGAGATTTCGAAGTTGAAGAAGAGATTTGGCGTTGAAATTAAAGGATGATCGATTAAGTATGAGTTTAAGAATTTGATGATATATTCTATTCTTTATATTGTTTTGTTATTAGATTGATCCAGTGTACAAAATGAAAAATCATTCATGTTTTTTTTTTTTTTTTTATCAATTGAAGTTTTGTTTGTTTTTGTAGAATATTAACTATGGTTTTTGCGCTAGTACTTTCTTTATTTGAAAAACTGGTTATATTAACGCATCATATACTAGTAATGCAAATTTCACACCAGTTTATAACAAAATATGATACAAACTTTCTTGAATTTTTTGGTACAAAACATTACATTTAAAGCATAAAACTCATATTATAAAAATAATTACAACTATCTGCATTTCATTTTTTGCTTGTGTACGTTGCTATAATTTATAGTGGGGCATTGGTTGTAGGATTGGACTAGTTCTAGCCTTTATTGATTTTGGACTAGAATTGTAACATGTAAAAAAACTATTTATTAGATTACCCGAGGCCGAACAACCTCTAAGGGAGCACGGAGTCGTAGATCGGGTAAGGGATCGGCAAGTGTTGCCGAGCGGCAACACCGCCGCCACCACCTTCGG
>WOUH02000009.1:9496096-9509412 GCA_009936405.2 Stevia rebaudiana
GTCTCTTTCGGAGCAGCCTCTCTATTCCTACGGGGTAGGGGTAAGACTTGTCTTCATCTTACCCTCCTCAGACCCTATCATAGGTGGGATATACTGAGTACGATGATGATGATGATGGATAGTCATAGACCACTATCATCTTCATATGCTTTTGCAACATTGTAATACGATAGGGTCTATTATGTAATAAAAGGTTTATTAGGGTGGTATACAACTAAATTTTACTCTAATTTCAATTTTGATAAACCCTAGTTTACCTCCGTTTGGTCTCTAAACCTCATACTCAGTTGCAGAGGTCTCACAACAATGGCGGCATTTGACTATGCTCAGAATCTCTATGACGTCGCTTTAAAACCTAGACTTCTCCGTTCACTTATCAACGAACACATCCCCGAAGAAAAACAACAGCTGGGGAACTCATTAGCTCTCGCGCACGTCGTTTCTGCAATCAGAACTCATGAGCTGTTATCCGAACGCGTTTTGCAATCTGTCGATAACAAAAAAATGATTGAGAAGTGGAAATCCGCTGTTGATTTTTGGATTGATCGTGTGCTGACGCTAGTGTCTAGCAACATGGTAAATTTCAATTCCATCTGCAATCGAAGTTTTTTTTGTTCAATATAGTGATTATCCCGCATCGGTTTCAAAATCAGTCATTCTCCTTTTTTTACGAGTTATCAAAATGCAATCACTATAACGAATTAACGATATCATGTGATATCTTCAATCATGCATTTAGATGCCATTTTTATAAGCTGGTTAAACTAAGCAGAAAATGATGCTTTGGAGAGGCTTAATTTTGGAGCAATAACGTGGAGTTATCATTAGGTTTACATATATTACACAAGCAAGAACAGGATGAAGATGTAAATTGACTGTTCTAAACACTTGTATTAAAACTTATTCATCGATCTAATCTGTTCTGTACTTCTGTGCTGAATTAAGTGATGAAGCATAACTGTTTATGCATCTGTTCAGATACAGATGTCTTACATAAGTTTTAGTTTATTTGAATTATGGTTTAGTTATAGAGACTTTAAGCAGCTTTAATGTAAGTTACAGACTATATCTGTTAGTTCAGAAAACGGAAGATAATTGTAATTAGTATTATTTCTTTTATGTATTTAATAGTCTATTTTTGAAGTGCTAATTTATATTTACTTAAACTATGTGTGTGGTGTAGCCAGATAAATGTTGGGCTGGAATATGTTTGTTAGGGGTGACATGTGAAGGATGCAGTTCTGAACGGTTTCTTGCATCCTACTCTGTTTGGTTTCAAAAGTTGCTTTCACATCTTCAGGTATTTAGTTTGATTAATATTTGTGTTTAATGTTTATGGTGCATTTATTGTCAATGGATCATAGAAGTTTTTTTCCAACTCTGAAAACGTTGATAAAATAATATCAAATTTGATGAAACTGGACTGTGCTCAAGTAGTTGTATGCGCAGAAGGAATGATGGATAAAGGGAGGGAGATAATTTAGTTTTTGTAAAGTACTGAAGTAAAGATTTCAAGTTTGCGTTTTTTCAAGGCTCTTATAATAAGTTAATGTTCTACCTTTTTGGATCTAACATGAATCTTGATCTTGCATCCAATTCAGACGCCTGCAGGGTCTAACTTTGTGAAACTCGCTTGCTGTTTCTCAGTTGCGGATCTTCTTACAAGGTATATTTGTAATTTGTTTTAGCCAAATAACACATGTCACTGCTAGAATATTTATGATTATTAAGATTTAGAATAAGAAGTTATGCTGAGACAGTGAAAAAATAATGTAAACACATGATTTTTTTACCAACCTATTTACCTCTAAGTTTATCTTAGTGACACTGTTACGATATTGTAATTTTATCAGAACATTTTTTATTTAATTATTTGCGGGGCCGTTACTTTGTAGTTTGCTGCCGCGTTACTTATTAATTTTAGGGACCGGTATTACTCATGCTAACAATATAAGGATAACATAATTATGTAATTTCAAATATTTACTTTTTTTCTTTATCGAACAAAAGTATGTGATATTTTTCATCTGGGATAGATTGAGTGGGTTTCCTAATATGAAGAGGGATGGATCTTCACATGCAGCAAAACTTCTTCAACCAATTTTAAAGCTGATACAAGAGGATAACTCAGATGCTGTATGTATTGGTATTATCATTGTTCAGATTAGTTTATCTTTTCTTTTTTATGCCAATTCTATTTGAAGACCCTCTACACTTTCAATCAGAAGACTGTTTTTAATACTTTGCAATTACCCATATTACGAAACATGTTCATTTTTTTTTTAATTTTTCTGGCAAACAATTGTTTTGTTGCTTAAAGAATAACATTGACAGGTACCTGGTGTACGCAGACATTTTTATTATTAAAAGGTGTTGCCTTTATTGGGTTTTAGTTACTCATATTGTTTTCTTTTTGTTTTTTTAAATTTTTTGCAGGAAGGTGCGGTTAGTTTGTTATGCACAATTTTGACTTTATTTCCATCATCAGTCCAGAAGAACTATGATGCTGTAAGTTACCTGGATCTTATGCAAAAGTGTGTCAAATGATCTTGTATATTTTAGGACACGAACACTTGAAGAGAATAAAGAATTAAGAAAGTATAATATATCAATTTTCAGTAGTTAAGTATATCTTCTGTTTTTAGCCAGTCACCTCATGCAACTTGCAGTATGGCCGTTACAAAAAAATATAACAGTTGATGACACATTTTTCATTTATGAAATAAACTTTCATGTGGTCGTGATCTAAACATACGTTTTTATGGTCTAACAGGAAAGATTTGAAGATGGTTACATAAGCTACCTAATTTTAGGCTAAATATATCTCGAGTTTTGTTAAATATACCTTTTAGCAATTATTATTATTAAACTGATTTGTTACTAGACATTATGTCTCATTTGTTATTCTCAATATTCAGTAATTATGGCTTTAATAGTTGTTTATGATAATATAGTTGTTTGATGTCTGAAAATGTTTGTTTGGCAGGCTGAAGCTGCTATTGTTACAAAGCTTATGTCTGGTAAATGCCATACTAATATGCTGAAGGTTAAGACCATTTTCTATGCTTTAATTTTTTATATTAAATGTGGCAGTGTTGAACCATTAATATATGAATGACTCGATCTCTATTGTATTTAAATTTTATATGAAACAAATTAAAAAAAAAACTAAAAGGATATGTACGGGCTAAACAGGGGGAAAGCTGCGTATAGTTATTTATTTTAATTCATACAACCTTCTTCATCATTCTATTCAAGGATTTAATTACATATTGTATTCTAAATCATATTTACACATTATTAATTTACAAAAGGAGTTTGTGAGTCTCTTTTTCTTTGTTACTAAAAGTGGACTTGTATTTGTGACCAGAAACTTGCTGTTTGCTTATCTTTACTTCCGAAATCAAAAGGCGATGCAGACAGCTGGTTTTTGATGATTCAAAAGGTGTTGATAGCTATTAATGTTCTTCTAAATGACTCATTTCAAGGTTTAGAAGAAGGTAAAGTTGATAGATAATTATTCTCTTCTGGTGATGTTTTACAATACTTACATTTTTATACTTACTAATACTCACTGCAGAAACAAAAACCATACGCGCATTAGTCTCTCCAGGAAAAGACCCTCCTACCCCTCTTGGAGGCCTAACTATGTTTGACATTTCTAATAAGTCAACAAGGATAGAACGGGTATCTGTCGCTAGTATATCTTCTCTCATGCTTTGCTGTTCTACAATGCTTACAACTTCTTATCCTCCTCAGGTTACTTCACTTCTTTTTTTTTTAATTTATTTTTATTTTTATTGTCAAATTTAAAGGAGTTTGGGACTTGATATTTATTAATATTAACCTAAAGGCGTGAAAGTTGGAATTGTTATATGACAGGCTAAAGTTCCGATTCAGTTATTATTAATGCTTGTTGAAAGGGTGCTAATGGTGGATGGTTCATTGACACAAACCTTGTATCCAACTATAACCGCGATGCAACAGGAATACGTATGTTTAGAACTTCCAGCTCAACATTCACATAGTTTGGATATCCTATGTGGCATTGTCAAGGAAGCACACAGGTGACCCATCAAAAAATTATTTTTCATTAATTAATATATAAAAATGCATATTCTGCTTATTTATTTGTACTCTTGACCACATGTCAATGGTGGTTGTTGCAGTCAACTGTTACCGCATGCTGCACATATTATCCGAATTGTAATTGAGTATCTTGGAAAATGTGAATTACCTCAACTTAGGATAAAACTTTATGCTCTCGTAAAGTTGATGCTGCTGTCCATGGGTGTTGGTATGCTTTTTTACTTGTATTTTATTTAATTGTTTTTACTAGTGTTGTAAAATCCGGATTAATCGGTAAGATCCATGGTTGCAATTTTTCCCGGATCAAAAAGTAGTGTGCAATGGAACAGGGTTGAACAATAATTATTATATAAGTTAGTCTTTATTGGAGTAACTTTATAATTGTGCAATGGAACAGGGTTATCATTATACCTAGCTGAAGATGTTGTAAACAATGCTTCCATTGATCTGGAATCAGTAGGCGATCGTGGTGGTGAAACACGTTCTAATCCAGAATCCACACAAAAGAAAAGAAAACATGAAATGACATTTATGTCCTTTGGAAATCAGACTGAAACAACTTATTCGCCCAAAAACCCTATTCCAGTTACTCTCAAGATTGCTGCACTTGAAGCACTAGAATCACTTCTAACCGTGGTATTTTTCCTCTCAGACATGTATACATATATATATATATATATAGATACACACGGGATGGATAATATGAAAACCCTCTCGAGTTGAGAAAACCCCCGAACCCCACTTTTTGTAACATATGTTGCAACGACTTTTTTCGAATTTTTACAACTTCATATTTTTTATATAAATAATACATTAAAATCTAAGACTTTTGGTGAAAAAATTATAAAAAAGCTTGCTGAGACATGCGCCTAAGGAGAATGTCTTTGCAGCCGAAGTCAGCCGAGGAGCCGAGTGACGTGCCAGCGCTACTAATTGAGTGTCAGCACGTAGCTGTGCTGTCAGTAACATACTAAGAAGGTAGCCGGCGCCTTTCGAAGCCTAAGCCCTTTCTTTTCTAGTGTGCGCTTGAGTTTGATTGCAGCAAGCGCGCTTGACTAAGAAGATAGAAAGGGCTTTTCTCGCTTGGTTATTAAAGCCAAGTTTTTGGCCTTATCTTGAATATTTTTTTATTTTTTTTCAAATTTCAGAAATTGTAACATATGTAAATGTTACATATCTTATAATTTTTTTGCTGAAATTATAAAAAAACATGTTTTTTTTTTATTTATTTTAGGGATATTTAAAAAAAAAGTACTCTGCGTTTTTTTTATAAAAAGTGACAAAAATGCATTTAAAAGTGAGCATTTTTAAAAGAACTTATAAATAAATTTTTTAACTTAGCGTTTTTGAGCGTTCTCTAGAGTATAATGTTTTCTCACTTTTCTCAACTCGAGTGGTTTTTATATTATCTTATATATATATATATATATATATATACAATTACTTGTTTATATATCTTTTTATTTATATATTTTTTATTTTATTCAAGGAATTAATAGAAAACACTATTTATAATAGAAAGTATTGGTTTATATATGTGTGCATATATATCATAATATGAAAAATAAAAATTTAGTATATAATTAAGCTTACAAAATATGCATTTTATATGTGTTAAAGTTTTTTTTTTATACTAATTTGTAAAAAAAATACGAGCCGTCTCGTGTCTCGAATTTTTTTATTAGCTGAGTTTTAACTAAACCTTTCGGCTCGAAGAAAAAAAAAGAGCCAAGTCAGGTCGGCACGAAAAAAAAACAAGTCGAGCTTAAGTTTAAATAAATAAATAAAAAAGACAGCCGAGTCAGGTCGGTTAAAAAAAAAAAAAAGTCAAGCTTGAGTTTAAATAAATAAATAAAAAAGACGGTGGGAATGGTTTTAAAGAGACGTCTTTACCTCCCCGTTTTCTCACAAGTCGCATCACGTGGAACGATCGTGATCTTCTGAACTTTTCATCTTCTTCAAAGAAAAAAGGAAAAAGGTACGGTTTAGCAGTAAAACCCTAGCCGAACATACGCATATATATCCTCCTCATCATCAACAATGCAATCATAGAATTACCAATTTCTTGCTTAAGTGTTTATCATATATTTGTAGATTGTTGATAGATTGACGTACCAAATTGTTATTATAGTCATGAGTTTCTGCAAAAAAAAAAAAAAATCGTCTGCACATAGAATAAAGTAATCAGAAACTTAACTCGACGTGTAGCGGGATTGTTTGATTTTTTTTATGAAGTTCGTGATCTCTTAAGCATCAACAAAGACTTTGCACAAAGTGTCTCGATAGTAGGATTTGTTTTGGTTGTTTTGTTGAGTTTTTTTGCTTAATTGTAGTCTTTTAATGAAAATTTCTAAGTATTAGTTAGTTTTAACGTTTTTCAAGAATTATTGACTTTGACAGTTTAACATGTGTTTTTTTTTTTTCTTTCCAATTGTATGTTGCTCAAATTAAGAAAGGAACAGTGAGGTTTATTGAGATTATATATGATGTTGCTGTTGATTATAAACTTAGCGTTATAACTAAATTAGGAATTTTTTGGATAAATGGTGTGTATTGAGATGGTTTAATCAATAATGGGTGAATTGTAAATGATATTTGGTAAATGGGTGGTTCGATTGTTAAGGTATCGAACTTGCTTTTAAACCAATTGATTTCGTTGATACAGAGTTCCGTTGATACAGCGGAGCCATATGGAGTTCGATACCCTAACAATTGAACTCAATGAAGTTTGATACTTTCAAAATCGAACTCAAGGAAGTCAGATACTCCTCCTATCGAACCATGATCTACCATCTATTTCCCAAACATCATCTCAAATATACCCATAAATCAATAAACCATCCCATTTTACACTATTTATCCAAAACATTCAACTATATACTTGCTACACGGCATTATGTTATTGGTGAATATGATTATAAGTCAAAAAGGTCATCCAACCGAGTGCCAAATAGGTTGTCAAATAAAATTAGTTAAATCACCCCTTAATTTGAAGGGGTACGGTGGTTAGAAAGCACTGGTTTGGCATCTATAAATACTCCAAACATGTATCAGAATGCAAATATATTATCAGTACATATTAACATAAATTAAAAACGACCCACTTTTCATTTCTATATTATCAATTTCATACCTATGATTCCATGTGTGTTTAATGCCTTCGGATTTCAACAATTTAACACTAAAGGATGTGTCAGCATTCTATTAAAACTCTTAGTCACTTTCAACCATGTAGTCGGTGTGCCACATTGTTTTTGTATTAAACTAATTGTTCCATTCTATTATATCGCAGTTTCTGGAATCAAAAGAGATTGCATGATAATGATGGTTTAAGTAACAAAATTAGTGCGGTAGTGTAGCCGGTGCTTTGCAACAAGATAGAATGGGTTCTAGATATGATAGAAAGAGGATGAATGTGGTAGGTGATCAACTAAGCAACTTGTCAGATGATCTTATTCATAAAATCTTTTCTTTTATTGGCACTAAATATGCGGTCAGAACAAGTGCTTTGTCATCTAGATGGAGGTATACCTGGACTTCAATGCCCTCTCTCAGTTTCTCAACTAAAGATTTTTATACGGTGTCAAAGTTCAACAAATTTGTTACAGATGTTTTGTCCAACCGAAACAATCAAGTAGAAGTGCATTCTGTCAAACTCGCTTTTCTTGGAAAGTTTAGCCAAGGGTATGTCAAAAGAATCTTGAACTATGCATTCTCCCACAATGTCCAACAACTGGATATTACTTGTTTGTCGAATATCGAGTTCCCTCTTTCTCTTTTTACATCTCAGTCTCTCAAACATCTCACTTTGAAGGGGTGTTTTTACAAACATTCCATCACGACCCTACTTACTTGGAATCTACCAGCTTTAACAACATTGAATCTACATTGTGTCGCATTGTGTGGCAGGATGACCGACAAACCGGTTGGTTTTCTATCCAATTGTGCCAACCTGAAGAATCTCACCTTAAATAAATGTAGACCGGAATTTAATGGCTTCAATATATGTCATGCTGGACTATCTAGTCTAACACTTGAAGATGGTTGTGACGGTATCAATGTGATTACACCTCAGCTCAAGAATGTTACTATAAATAAGTGTCAAAGGATACATATGATTTCTGCACCTAATCTTTCCTCCTTGCATTATAACATTTATTGTTATCATGGTGGTGATCTTTTGCGGCTTCCTACTGGCCTTCTTCATTTGGAGAAAGTTGATATACGTTTTTTCGGTAACTTTCGAGATACCTGGAAAGTTGTTTATTTGCTTCAACAGCTTCATAGTGTTAAATTTCTCACTCTTAATTTGGAACTTGTCAAGGTATGCTGGTATTGGTCCCTAAATGTTTATCACGCGTATCTAACAAATATTTTGTGTATAACATAAATATTCTTGTGATAACGAAAACCAATAAAAAAGTGTTGTATTGAGAGTGCTTTTAGGAGTCTACAACTTTCATTTGACTGCTCTAATTGCATTTTCTTTTGTACGGCAATCAAAATTTATTTATAAAATATAAAACCTCCTAATTAGCACCACATAGGTGTGTAAAACCGACAAACGCGAAACTGTTGAAAGCAACACACCTAATTGTTCACCTTTCTTACCAAGTTTGGTACGGCCGGCTCGGTTCGTTTATACCCCTACTTACATGGCTATTAAGAGACATGAGGATTATAGATTTTATATCTTTACTTACTATTGTGAAACTCTATTAAACTGTTCTCCATTTTATACATAATCTTGTATTTTTTGCAGCTTCTTTCTTCATCTGTGCAACTAATCTCACATCAACCTTCTCCATTTGTCAACTTAAAGAGTTTAAAGATTTATCCGACTGATCTTACTGAACCAAAACTAAACATGTCTTCTGAAGTCAAAAACTTTTTGCTAGATAGTTCTCCAGACGCGACACTCATAATGGTTTCACATGAGGTATGCACAACATGAAGTATATTTTTATCTTCCATACATTCTACTTAATCCTCTATTACCCAAAGTTTTTAATCAACAAAGAGCCAGTTTACCAAATTTGTAAATCATGCAGGAGATTAGAGATATGATGAATGTGACATCATTAAGAAACCTTATGACAAAACTGCACGTGCTAATAAATGAGTGGAAGGAAAACTATGAGTCGAACACGGCTCATATGAA
The DNA here is from genome assembly GCA_009936405.2 of Stevia rebaudiana. Classification (NCBI taxonomy): domain Eukaryota; kingdom Viridiplantae; phylum Streptophyta; class Magnoliopsida; order Asterales; family Asteraceae; genus Stevia; species Stevia rebaudiana. The sequence goes on from WOUH02000009.1 coordinate 9,505,347, forward strand.
GCAAGACATGTCAACTATGCACGAGCAAATGGAAGTTGAGAATCATAAAATGAAATTGAAAAATGAGGAAAGGATGACAAATATTGAGAGCTATTGGAAAGATCTGAGTGATGAGCATGAAAAAGGGCGTAAATATACTCGTGATGCAATTTCAATGTTGCGCAAGATTGAAGAAGAACTGAAAAGGCTGCCTGCATCACATCAGGATAAGTTTCAAGCAAAGTTTTCTTGTTTGTTTGAAGAGGCTGACTCTATGATGGATAATACAATGGATAGAATGGAGATGCAATGCAGTAAGAAGCCAAGACGTTCGAATGTTTCGTTTCATGAATTTTCTGCATCAACACACCCGTCTTAATGACATATTGTAAGTTGTTGGTTTCCATTGGTTACGAAATTATGCAAAATGGAATTATGTTATTATCAATTTCCCAGGTTATCTGGTGTTCGGTTTTGTATTTGTTTCCAGTTTCGATTTCAATGTTAACTATCATGGTTCACCCTTTTGATGTAACTTGGGATGCTAAAGTTATCATTATTATTATTATTATTCCAATTTTAACTGCAATTTTTTGTTTTTCTTACCTCTTGAAAGAGGTTGGAACCCATAATATCTAGGTTGTGCGACTCTTCTTTTACCACTAACTCCAACCCCCACCCCAAAGATATTAGTTGTTGCATAGAAGTTTTTTCTTTAAGTTATGCTCGCTTTCTTCATATGTAAATTCGTATATTATATACTATATACATTTACATAGGCTGTGAACAGTTTTGAATTGTAATTGGTTGGTTGTAGTGATGGTGGCATAGCACGATTGTTTTTTCTTAAATTTCCCACCAGCTCAGCAAAGCGTGACTTTAACCCACCAACTACATGATGAGGTGATATTTCGATCAGATCCGATTAGATCCCGACAACACCGTCGCATCGCTGCTATTAGGCGGCCTCTGGTCCGTCGGAGATGAAACTTAAGAAGATCATAGTGCTGATGAAGATGAAGAATGGTCCGCCGGTGTTGTTGATGGTCAAAGATGAAGATGAAAGATGGTGTGGGTGATGTTGTCGGTACACGATGGATGTCGGGAGAAGTCAGTAGAGGGAGAAGGGGTGGCAGTGGTATGCGGACATAAGTAGAAATATACACATGACAAGTTATGTACGATCGGGAATGTAGTGTGGGAAGACGAACATGACGGTTTGGTGGTGGTACCGATGGATAGCCAGCGGTGGTAGCCAAGGGACAGTGCTCCTCTCTAAATGTGTTTGTGTGTGTAAGTGTGTGAAAGACAGATAGAGACGAATATTTGTGTTTGTAGCCTGTAGGTTTGTTCAAAACTTCAAATTGTTTTTTTTTTTTGATCAGCCAAAAGATTTCAATACAAAAAGTAGCAAGAAGCTACAATAATACAAACATAAATTAAAAAGAAAAATTACACCAAGATTCCCAATCTAACGACTTAGATTTGCTCATACTTTTAATCAACAAGAAGGAATTTACCTTGATGTTCTCAATAATTTCCGTCTTCCCCATGTATCGGTTATTAAACACCTTCTCATTCCTCGCTTTCCATACACACCAAATTGAACACACAAAAATAGCATGAAGGAACATTTTGGAAGCCTTAGTTAGAGGCCACGACTCGTGTATACATAGAATATCTTTGACCGTCATTAGGACATCCTTTGGAGCTTTGGAATGCATAGGTAAATATACGGATTTGAAATAATTTATAAACTAGATTTGATTTTTTTATTTATGTCACTTTAAAAGGGGGAAATGAATGATCAAAAGGTAAGGATTTGTGAAAATGTAGGTACCATCAAATGCTTTCTTCTATTTTCTTCATATTAATTATATGGGATACTTCATGACATAACCACTTTTTAATTAAATCAAAATCATACTTAAGTGAATTTCAAACATTTCATATTTTTCTTCATACTTTATTATTATTTTTTAAACGGTTTGCGTCATTAAATCATAAATTTTACTCCTTTTCAAACGAGTAAATTGAAGCAATGTAAAAAAAAAAAATTAAAAAATTTACGTCGTAAGTTGTAGTATACTCCATGTATGTAGTATACTTGGAGTATATATTTTTCTTGATTAATACGATAGTTTTTACACTTCAACGAGATGGTTCTAATGCCGTTAGAATCGGGTCAATCGGAGTTCGTTTGACCCAATTTTCTAGACTTTTTACAGCTTTTTTTCTTCTCGAGAGGAACCACAATCTATATATATATAGGGAGATGTTCCATTAAAAAACAATATTTTTTAATAACTAAAAGTGGCATTTATAGCCCACATGCTTATAATTTTAAAATTAAAGTAATGTAAGTTACTTTTATGCTCTTTAAAATGTCTGGTCTACAATATATAGGGAATGATTCTTTTGAAAACCGTGAAACCAAGAAAGGCCATTATCATCATGTATATACATATATGTAAATAATACAATAGGAAATGTATAAAATGAAAAATAACTTGAGTTGAGAAAACCCAAGAAAATCATGTAAAAAATCATTACTAACTTTTTTTTTAAATATGGTAGGTTTTATATATATTCTCGTCACTTTAAAAAAAATTAAATAAGCAAAAAATAAAAAAATTAACGTTTTTATTACATGTATAAAAGTTGTGCAGGTATTTTTACAAATGTAACAAGTTGTTTACATATGTAACATATGTTTTTTTAACAAATAATCTACAAAAAAAAATTATTAATCTAGTCTGCGCTTTTTTAAAATTTGTTCCTCCAAGGTCATAAAATTGAATGTAAAATGAAAGAAAAAATTAAAAAGATAAAAAGTTTTAAAATCCTATGTTACATATGTAAAATATGGGTTTACATAGTTTTTTCAACTCAAGTAGGTTTTCAAATTTTATATCCCCTAATACGATATACATACATGTGATATATAAGTTACATATATGTAAAACGTGATTTATAGTAGTTTTCATTCTTAGTGGTTTTTATTTGATTTCCATCTTATATATATATATATATATATATATATATAGGCTGTGTATTATGTGAACCACCCCTTAAAGTGTGAACCAGTTAATTAAATCTGGACCACGCGTGTTATTTAATTATTAACATATGTGTGTATTGTACACATGTGTTATTAAAATATTAAGGTTTAATATCAGTCACATATGTGTTAATAATTAAATAACACATATGATCCAGATTTAGTTAATTGGTTCACACGATAAAAGCTATTTCACATAATACACATCCCCTATATATATGGAGAAAACTTAGAAAACTCTTCAAATCTATAAATTTTGTTTTTCATTACTTTAATTTATAAGATTATAAATACAATAAACAAAAAAATTTGAAAAAAATATGGAGCTCACGAAGTTACGTATATGTAACAAAAACGTTACGTATGTAACTCATAAAGCTCCATACATGTAATGTGCATATTATGTAATTACACGAGCCACATAATTTTTTTCAAACTTTTTTCTTTTTGTTACATTTTTAACGTTGTAATAAAAAGATACAGAAAACAAAAAGTGAAAAAAAAAAAAATGATTAGTAATGGTTTTAAGGTTGGTTTTATTTTTTTGACATAGCTTCATTATACTCGTTTAAAAGATGGTAAATTTGTGATTTAATGGTTCATACCGTTTAAAAAATAATAACGCATGAATAAATGATAAAAGTTTGAAGTTCACTTAAATATGATTTTTTAGTTATTAAATAAAAAATGGTTCTCTCATGAACCACCCAATTTAACATAATGTTATCACTTAAAACGTTTAATATTGTGACGCCTGTCTCCCGTGACATGTCACGTCATCGGATTTACTTATAAGCACATTAGTTAAACAGAGATAACTCAAATGCAGCGTAAATATAAACTTCTATTAATAAACAAATCCGTTACATAGCCAAAGGCTTTAAACAAAATCACATATTAATACTACTAAACTATGCCAGTCTTCCAAAATTCAGCAGCCAGCCTCCACATATGCCATCATTGCCACCTGCACTTAACCTGATATACATGCTAAAAGTGTTCAGCTTTCGCTGGTGAGTTCTAAGT
>WOUH02000009.1:9518261-9531414 GCA_009936405.2 Stevia rebaudiana
AATAACAATAACAATAACAATAACAATAACAATAACAATAACAATAACAATAACAATAACAATAACAATAATAATAAAACTGCTAGTTATTATTCTTTACCTGACTTGCAACAAGTAAGAGAGCAGTGAAATTTTCCTTCTTTGCAAAAATTGATTTGCTACCACCAGATAGCGCACACAAGCACTGAATTGATATGGCATTGAAACCTAATAGTATGAGGTGAAGAAGCCTGCAGATTTTAAACAAAATGATGTTATCTTATGATATTTACACGTGCCAGTTATGGTATTTGTTAAGACAAGTGACGACATAGATAATAATAATCTCAGTTTTATTCTCAACATCTGATATTCAATGAAGTTTCAATAATTGATCAAAACATGCACCTACAGTGAGTAAAAAAGAACAAAAAAATATGAATGAGTAGGGTATTCATAAAGAAAACATACATTCCCATCATGACAACTACAAGAAAAGCCGTGGGTTTGACCATAAGAAGCAGGGATCTTGATCTGCTTACTTGTATCCATGGGACCTAAATAAGATAATGATTTCTATTAAATTAAGAAAATACATAGAAAGAGTGTGATGAGAATATGATATTAAAAGGCTTACCAAACTGAGTAATAATACACTCATCACTGATAAGAGCTTACGGTTATTATCAGCAAAATCTGCCAAACCTGAAATACATATAAATTTAGACACTCGTGGCCCATATGTGATTTAACAACTTGGTTATTTCAGTTGTAACATATGATGAAGAACAATTTGGCATATTGTTTTGAGTTGGGAATTTATATTCTTTTACAATTTTCTTAAGCTGAAAAGCTCGGTTATTTTTAAAATGAAGTCAAAATTGCCACTGATTACTTGTGATAATATGATCCAAAATTCAGCCATCACTACTACCATGAGAAAATACAATCACTCAACTTCCAGATTTTTTACATACTAGTTATGTTTCACTTTTATAAATCAAAATATCTCAACAAGAAGGATTTTATGTAGAGAAAGAAAAATCACCTTTGAAGGATTCCCGAAAAGCCTGTAAAGAAACCAAACTTACTTATTTAGACCTGAACATGTAACAGGTGTCATCCCCACTCTACTATGTACAGTCTAAAGCACAATATATGTGTGACAATTGATAATATTCTACAAGTTCTTGATTTAAAATTTGAGATATTTGATGGGGTCCACCAAAGTAACAACAGAAGATGTTACCTTTCCCAAAATTAAAGGTATCAAAAGTGTGACAATAAGCCGTCTGAATAATTTTCCACTTGGAACAGACACCCCCAGTCCACAAGCTATCAGTTTTGATATAGAAAACGGCAACTACAAATACATAATTACCAATTAGTTCTTTTTTTGTACTTAATTTTTTAATTTTTAAAAGCTAACCTAATAACTACTTTGTTAATTGTATCTTACAAAAAGTTATAAAAAGTCTTGAACAGGAGAAAATAAGTTCATAGCTTTTAAACTTACAATCAAAATTGCCAACAAACTAGATGTTACAGTCATTGCAAGAGCCAAAGCTGAATTTCCTCCAGCAAGCTGCATTTATGGGTCAATCCGCAGTAAACTATATTATCAGAAATATAACAATGTAAAACTTGGTAGTAACTGTATGAATTTTACTACAACAATTAACAACCCGTGTTAGAGCAACTCCACTTGATAATGTTGTAGGCATGCAGCAAAAAAGAGCTAGTCCTTTAAGGGAAAAAAATACAAATAAGCAAAGACTTAATGGGTTTAAAAAAACAATTTTGACTTATGGACACACCTGTAACAAATTCTTGAGGTTGGAGGTGAAGTTGCAGGATAATTCTGGAAAGGTTAGGAGTAAACAATAAAATTGAGACCTGCAGTGACGATAATGCAACGCATTGTAACTTTTACATCATTCGTATCTAAAAACAGTAACTAATTTCAAAGACTATTGATATTACTAAACTTATTAAATTAAAACGAAATCAAAATTTATTTGAGTTCATACTATCCCGTAGAGTCCAACCGGCCACGCTTCAGCAGCTGCACTAATATCTTCACTACGAAGCGTCAATCCTGTATCATGAAAAAAACAGAGAATAAGCTGATTAAAAGTAAAGCTTGCTAATACTCTTAGCTTCTTGCCTGATATGATAAATATCCCAAAAGTGCTAACTTTAGATAACTGATATTTATGAGCAAGATAACCAGGGTAAGGATTTGCAAGGCCCAATGCAACTCCACCAATAAGAGCTGCACAAGATCAATCTTAATATATATCTTAACAACTAATGTTGGCTGAAACACGTAACTGACAGTAGCAATTCAATATATGAAACGTGTTATCTCACCTAGTGGAAGAAAATTGTTGGAAGCGAAACTCAATAGAGGTTCTACCATGGCTGAAAAGCTCAGGATAGCAGACTTTCGAGCAGGTTGATCTGGATTGCCATTTTCCTGAATCTGAAACCACGCTATTCAAATGAATAACCAACCATACATAATTATACATAAATCAAGCTGAATTTGAAGGAACTAATTCGTTGAAACTAAATTATTGATTAGAATGGCATAAACGAACGGACCTGATCGGAATTTGTGTGGTTTCTAACGATGAGTGTTCTTGTAATCGACCGAGCTTTCGTGTATATGAACGAGTTATTGATAACGTCGAAGGATCGCTTGTTAGATTTTAAGTTCCGAGATCGGAGATGAGCGGTTCCGGTCACCGGATTAACGAGATTGGTTAGGGTTTGAACTGTTCCCGCCATTGGCTCTCAGGGAACGCTAGCTCACAGCCTCACATTCGCACCTGGTTATGTGACTTGGAACTGACAGTTATTCATAAGAAGTTTACATATTATTTTTATATTAACCCCCCTGCTCTACTATATATTCACAAACTGACCAGTTGTTTATGTTAGATGTTTACTTTTACACTTAACAAACTTGCTGAAGATTTTCCTTTTTATAGTTATATTTCTATAAATACTGTTAATTCTATCTTGTTTTAAACCAACATATAATCTATTTTAAACTCCGGCTATTGTTTAGATCAATAAAACTAAGATAGACGTGAATAGAGTTGCAATGACCAAGATTGAATATTGATATTAGGAGCAAGGGCGAAGCTACATGGGGGCCTGGGGGTAGCCTGGGCAACCCCAGTTTTTTTCGCGCGTAGAGTAAATTTCGCGATTTCGACCAAATTTTTTTATATATATATAGGCCGGCAACCCGCTAAATCCCTTAAAATTCTACATATATGATCTTGGCAACCCCACTGTTAACTGGCTAGCTTCGCCACTGATTAGGAGGTCTTTACATAGATATCAAAATACATTATAATATATAGTATAAATGAAATAAAATGGTTTATAACATAATTTTGATGAAACAGTAATTTCAATGTAAACTTTATATTAAAGATCAATAAAATGCATTAAACTTGTATATTAGGAAAGTTATTTGTACACGACTACATGTTATGCTATATTCGTATATAAAGAAACTTTTCAGATATCTATAGACTCTGATGAGATCGGTACCGTACCGAAATACTAGAAAAGTAGGTACTGATATTAAATCTATCAGTATGATACTGAAACTTATTACAGGATAGTCAAGAAATTCAAAATTAGACTAATAAATATTGTCCCGTACCGGTACCAGTATCAAAAGAAAAGTGAATATCGGTATTGATACCAAAACTATTGGTATGAACCGATACTCACTAACAAATATTAATCTCTGTAAGCCATTTATTAATTTCATAAATGGGAATAATAAATGACCAGAACCTTTAGTGTATAATGTTGGTTTTTGTTACCACGAAAGTATTTAAAAATGTGAACAAGTCACCTGTTACATAATTTACACTTTGCCCCTTTGATATTTTTGGATTAACATTCGTACCCGAATATTCTTCCGAAAGTAATCCGATAAGGAAATTGACTTGCAAGGAGCTTGAAGATCTCGTTTCTTCGTCCACCAATGGCAGCCATAGCTCGGCTGCATATCCTCCATCAGTCATCTTCGGTTCTAAACTTGAAACCTTCCTCAATCTCGTTGAAGTTCCCTCAACAATTTAATTCATCGTCGTACTTTTGTAACCCTAATTTCTTACGGAACAACAGCCGTACACGCAAGCTTCATCTCACTCCTTCACTCTGCTCCAACTCGAATTTGAATCCCGAGGTTAGCTCATATCTAGAATCAATATGTTACGATTACATGTCTTCACGATGATGGACATTGTACTAAAGTGATTTTTTTTAGCCTTACTGCAATTCTATCCCAATATAGTTTCGATGAGTATTAGATGTTAATGTTGTTGATAGTTAGTTGACCACAAACATTACTCAACATGTCAGTATATGTGTAGGTGTACTACAGTTTGTTAATTCACATCTTCTGATGTTAATTGCGCAAAAAATTGATTTTTATCATGTTGTTTAATCTGATATACGCGTTTTTTGGTGCAGAATTCTTCAGCCACTGGATCAAGTGGTTCAATAGTTGGTGATCTTCTGGACTATCTCAATGAATCTTGGACTCAGTTTCATGCTACTGGTATGCAATTATAATGCTAATTTGAATATTATTACAGATAAGTACATTTTAATGTAATACAATTATACAGATACATCTGATTACCATCTCAAAACTTTTGTAAGAACATTATAAGTTGTTTTCACTAGCAATGAAAGGTTGAATTATCATTATCTTAATAATCTCCATGTGAATTTATAGCTGAAGCAAAACGACAATTAATTGCTGCTGGATTCCATCTTCTCAGTGAGAATGATGATTGGGAGCTTAAACCTGGTGGACGATACTTCTTCACTCGAAACATGTCATGTTTGGTTGCTTTTGCCATTGGAGAAAAGTGATTCACCATTGTTTTCTTTCAACATTTCAATTGCTATCATCTTTATCAGGTTAATGTTTTGATTATTGAATGGTTCAGTTTTTCAGGTATTCTGTCGGTAATGGTTTCCATGTAATTGCTGCACACACTGACAGCCCGTGCTTAAAATTAAAACCAAAATCCGCATTATCGAAGTCCAATTATCTTATGGTAAATGTACAAACATATGGTGGTGGATTATGGTATACATGGTTTGATAGAGATTTAAGTGTAGCTGGAAGAGTTATATTGAGAGCTGGTGATGGCTCATTTCAACATAAATTAGTCAAAGTCAAAAGACCTCTTTTACGTGTGCCTACACTCGCGATTCATCTTGACCGGTTTGTTTGCTCTATTTTCTCATTGTTTTACAAAAAAATTTATATATGTGAACATGTTAGTCTATTTATTAACTCATTTCATTATTGTAATTGATTTTTATTTATTTATTTATTTTGTAGCAAGGTCAACCAGGATGGTTTTAAGCCTAATTTGGAGACTCACCTTAACCCGTTATTGGCTACAAAACATGATGATTCATCATCAGATTCAAAAGATAAAACTAATTCTTATCATCATCCTCTACTCATGCAGGTAACTAACATCATTTTTGTTTGTGTTGACTATTTATGGACGACGGTCCTTTTTTAACCAACTTTTTTTGATGATTTTTTTTTTGTAATTTTTAGATTTTATCAGATGAGTTGGGGTGTCAAGCTGATGATATAGCGAACATTGAATTAAACATATGTGATACGCAACCTAGCTGTTTAGGAGGTGCAAACAATGAGTTTATATTTTCTGGAAGATTAGATAATCTTGCTTCGAGTTTTTGCGCACTCAGAGCTCTTGTTGACTCATGTGGGCCCACAGATTTATCAGATGAGCATGCAATTAGAATGGTTGCACTTTTCGATAATGAAGAGGTAGTTTACCATTCATAATGCTCTTAATATTTCAATGTTATCCAACGTTTAATTTAAATGCATAGATTTAATGCAATCATTTCTACTATTTTACTATTTAATTTGTATAGGTTGGTTCTGATTCAATGCAAGGTGCTGGTGCACCAACAATGTTTCAAGCCATGAAACGGATAATCGATTCATTGGCTAATCAGTACATTAGAGAGAGCATCATAGAGCGCGCAATTCGTCGATCGTTTCTTGGTTTGTATAGACTTTATTTTGTTATTTTTATATAGCGATATTGCATACTAGTTTTAAGAAATCTTCAAAATTATTACAATATAAGTGAACATTAAATCATTAATACATAAAAGCAAAATCAATACAAAGATGATATCACATTATCACTAGTTTCTCATGATTCTTCATGTCATTATTAATAATTTTATCTTTGTTCACATAAGTTTATGTTACTTTTATATCATCTTGCAGTTTCTGCTGACATGGCACATGGAGTTCACCCTAATTTTATGGACAAACATGAAGAACACCACCGCCCCGAATTGCACAAGGGTCTCGTGATAAAGCATAATGCAAATCAACGGTATGCCACCAGTGGAACAACCGCGTTTCTTTTTAAAGAAGTCGGTAAAATTCATAATCTTCCAACTCAGGTAATTATATGCTACTGTTGATTTTTTCTTTTATTTCTTAATAGTTAAAAGCTCTTAACAAGACCCCTTTAATTAGTCTCTAAGAAGTCAACTAATTTTGTTTGACCTTATACACAGGACTTTGTGGTAAGAAATGATATGGGATGTGGGTCCACTATAGGTCCTATACTTGCTTCTGGAATTGGTATCCGTACAGTTGATTGTGGTATTCCTCAGCTTTCTATGCACAGGTAATAACAATTGACCCATATTAAAAACGATCCGTTTTGAACTGTTACATTACCCACCCATCTTGCAAACTTGTAAGTAAATATCAATACTTCAATTTTACTTCAAAAGTTTAAACATCACATAGATTTTCTTTATCTTCTATGCTTTTTATATTCTTTTATTTTTAGATTTTTTAATAAATATTTTGGGTTTTCAATAACTGCAGTGTAAGAGAGATATGTGGAAAGGAAGACATCGATATCGCCTACAATCATTTCAAGGCGTTTTACCAAACCTTCTCAAGTGTTGACCGGAAACTGAGTGTTGACTAGTTACTTCCCACCAAGATTTAGGAAGAAAACAAATGTATGACAAACCGATAGTTAGGTAGACACTTCTACATTATTTTTTAATCTTTCAATAAACTATTTTTTTTTATAAATATGGAAGATAAATGTGAAGAAAAGATGGAATGTATTATTATACATTTGATAACTTGTATGAATTGGCATTAATTCGCAATGGTATGTATGGCATTGCTCTTGAAACATTAGGGAATACAAATAGGATGACCGAGTTTTTGCTTCAACTCAGTCAGCACAGCCTGATTCTCCTGGTTTAATTTTTTAAGCTTTCTTCCTTAGACTCTCATTATCTTGAATAAATTGGCACTTCTCAGGTACAACTCTGAGTTGACTTTCTTGCCCCTGAGACCAAGTCAATCGATGTAAATTTGATTATTTAAATAGATGGACTGAAGTATTTTAGTTGTTAAGTCTAAAGTACCTCTGTGTTTTTATTTCTGGATCAAAATCTCATTGAAATAATGAGGAAATGAAGCTCTTTTTAATACTGTTTAATATGTTCATGGACGAACTAGACAACTCAGAATTAATTAATGCAAGTCTCATGATGATTTTGTTAGACATTTTCCTAACTGATTGATTGGTCGGCCATTGGGTTGGACCGTAAATCAAGTGAAATCATACGGCATCGGGCTATACTTAAAAATGGATCGTTCTTTTAGAAATGAGTCATTTGACCAAGTTGCACAAACACCTTCTTTCCAACTCACCATCTACTCGCCATACCTATTAACTTATAAAAATATCAAAAGAAACAGGTTGAAAAGATAGAACTCGCTGGTAGTATGGGCAATGGCTTAACTTGTTAGGTCTCGATATAGCAAGAGATACGGCTCAAAGACAAGTCATATCTACTTCATTTTCTTGTTGCATGCTTTATTGAATGAACACTTACACCTTTAAAGAAAAGAATGCACTTAACACACTTGCAACTCAAACAGAATCAATCATGTGAGCCACGTGGGTGGGGGAGGTCATTCACTTCAATGAGCTATCACCTCTATCAAGATTGACTCATTTCAAAACAGCACTCTCTACTAACCTCCAATTTGGTTTAACCGTTGTGATATAGCCATGTTTTAACCAACCCATCTTTTTGCCTATCACTAACAAAAAATCATAGACCCACCACTGATGTTAATAAAAATGCATTTTGAACGTTCCAATTTGGAAAAAAATTCACAGTAACCAAGTCTCATGAGTGTCACAAGTAAGTCACTCTAATTCACAAAGTTCCATAAGTGTTTCAGTTCAGTCATTTAATTCACAACACTAGAACACAATGAAACAAAGTAAAAAAACAAGCACTCATGACACTTGGTTGCTATTGTTCTTTTGAAACTATATGTATGGTCATCATATCAATGTCCCATAGATCCGATCCTAAAGTGGCAAACACACTGAATTCAATCAAAATATTGTTCTTTGAAAAGCATATAATGCAGGATTAATGTTGCAACAAAAACCATAAACAGTGACAAGCATGGAACATAAGTTCTAAACACAAATTTATACATTCAAATCCACTATTGTTATTGTATGCCATTTTCTTCTGTTCAACAAGCAGAAGTGATATGATCGAAGCCTCTTTTTTGCAAGAATCCAACAGCCAAAAGCAAGCAAACCCTGATCGTCCCCAAAAGCATACAAACCCTGATCGTCCCCTATTATGCTGTAAGAAACAGAATGAAACCAATAAATTTAACTATATTAGAAGAACCTTCACCACTGAACCAATATGCTACTTAATCTCAAAAACTAACATCACATTTAATAGATACCAGGTATTCTTGAATATTTTTTACGCTATTAACTTCCAAAGTATACTTACGCGCGACTCAATAAAATTTTTTTCTTAAAAGCAAGAGTTGATCAGAGAACAATCGTTTCTTAAAAAAAGCAATAAATTTTTCCCTTTTTTCTGGAAGAATACAAGTAACAACTAGTATTTGTAATCAATAAAATAGAAAAAACAAACAAGAGTAGATGCAATACCTTTGGTTGGAATGGAGGTATACATTTGCAGCTCCGATATTCTTTCCTTTTTTTATCATTCTTTGTTGTCATCAGTGGCAAAACAGAGCTCTCATTGACATAACTGTCGGGACCAATGAGCTTCAGCAAACAACTATGAAGCTCCCAAAACCAAGATTGATGACATGGACCAAATAAAATTTCCAAGACCGCGTCCACCCCAATCAACCCTGGTAGATTATGCCTGCACCCTGACCAGCTCAGATAAAGAGTAACAATTCGATAGCTCTGGCAGGGTGCAGGCATGGCCCAAGCCCCTCATCGGGGCCGGGCTAATCCAAAACTTGCATCCGATTGCTGTTGCTGAGACTGCAATGACATGTCATCATAAAACATTATTCACAAAAATAGTCTCATGTTGAGTTACTAAACAATATAAAAAAAAATATGGTTAACTTTCATTTTTGTAACTAGTTTGGGTAATAAGGCTAATTCTTGACAAATTAGGGTGAAATGACCAAAATACCCTTTGACTTTTCAAAGTACGAATTTGACCAAGTCAAAAAGGGCATTTTAGTCGTTTCACCCTAATTTGTCAAGATTTAGCCTTATTACCCAAACTAGTTACAAAACTGAAAGCATAAAACACAAATGTGTTACTTTGAACCCTTAGTACCCAACTTCCCGCAAACCACAAGGACCATATATGAAATTAAATCTAATAAAAATATATATAATATATGACTTTGGTACCTGTGCATAGTGTTGATGAACCTGTTCATGAGGATGAATAAATGTCATCCCGGGTCGCTGACATGGATACTGCATGTAGATTGAGGAGACCGAGTGGGGCACCACATGGTTTGGACTAAACGGAGTCATCATTGCATCTGGAGGCCTGTAACCCACACCTGCGGGTGAAGATGGTGGGACCCATGTGCCAGGTAGATGTTGAGGAAGTGCACGAGGTTGGTGGTCAATGGAAATAGGAGACCTATGAGCTGAACCGAGCTGAGGAAATTCAGTGTTGTAGTTCAAAACCGGTGTGTATAATGGCTGTATGGGATATGAGCCGCCATTGAACCCAAACCCTGGATCAAATCTTTGCGCATATCTGAACAAAACACATACTGTTATTATTCTTTGTTAAACTGTTCAAAAAAACTGAGATGATAGAGTGATGTAAAAATCAAGTTTAATCGGTGATCGTATAGTAATCAGTGTTCCATCGTTGAGATTTCACCTCATCAGCCATTAATTCGGTAGGCAGTAATAACCAGTAAAAAATGATCAAAATCAGTCAAAAGTGCAGAATTCATAAAAATTGATCAAAACCGGACAGAATGGTAAAAAATGGTCAAATTCGGTAAAAAAACTCTAATTATCGGTCAAGGATTGCAGAAACCGTAAAGATCGGTCAAAATTTGTTAGATTCAGATGGTAAAAAATGGAAAAAAATTGGATAAAAATTGGTCTTAATCAGTCAACAAATAAAAATTACATATAAAAGTTCCAATACAATTAAAAACAGGATCCTCATTGCCCGACCAGTGCCTATCAATTTTTAGAACATTGTCATTAATTTAACGAACAAAAAAATTATGCTGACCTGTCATAGTTCCTGTCATAGTCGGGATCCTTGCGTTCAACTTCACGGTCGCGAAAAATAGCCACTCTACTATTGCTTCTTGACCTAACAATTGGCTCTTTTTCTGTCCTACTTCTACTAGATCTACTGCTTCCTGCAGATGAATCAACTGAAACCCTACCAATGCTGACATCAGCAACAGAAACTTCTTCTGATTTTGAAGTTGTTAACGAACTGTTATGCTGAAAAACTTCCTGCATTCTTGTTTCACTAGAGCTGGAAGTTGAGCTAAATATTCTTGCGCGTGCTCGATTGTATTCTTCTTTTCTCTCTTCCACGCTCTTTAAACTGTTGTTTTTTGAAGAATTTGAGTTGGGCCCACCGGATACCTGTGAACGTTTGTCGGGTCGTTGTTTGATTGCAACTTTAACAACATTGCTGTTAGGGTTGTTGTCTTCTGTGGGTATGTTAACGGGAATGTCTGCTAAACGGATTAACGGATGGCGAAACTCGGAAGTTTTGCGGATGATAATTCGGAATCCGGAACCATCTGGAAGATTATTGTCTAATAAAACCATTGATTGGAGTGAATAATGTTGAGCAACGCGATGTGCTGCTAAACGAAGGTATGAAGTAGGCAACTGCTGAAACTCCATTTGTTGTTGTGAAGGATCTTTGATGAATTTTTCTACATCTTGCTCCATTCTTAGTACTGAAGAAAACATAACAACAGGTCAATAATGACTACTTTTAAAAAGAAAAGAGCAATAAAAAATATATAATAACTTTCTATTTTAATTTGATTGTATTCTTGTCAGTAAACAGGTTTAATAAGTTCAGTTTTAAGTATTTAAAAGTTACACTTGCTTAAAACTATATGCCTTGTCTAGTGGAGACTTACTTTGGGGTGGAAGAAACACAAAATATGATGAATTTAAAAAAAAATAGAAAATAAAAAATCATTCATCAATGTTTTGCAACCTTCTTATATTCGCATACTGCATTACGTTTGCCCGAATAGAAATTAAAACTAATAGATAACTACCATATTATAGTTGGGAAATACACCAAATGTTTTCTAGAGCAATGATTACTTCATCTCTTTCTTTTTTCAGTTCTCAACTTCTAATAGGTTTCATTTCTAGCCAATCTGTTAGGCATATAAAATTCCTTGTAGAAAAACAATGAAAAAAACACCAAAAAGTACACACGCATGTATATGTATATGTATGTGTAATATCAGCCACAATCTGAATCATATAGTTTAGAGTGAATGTAAACTACATACCAAAAACTAATATAACATGAATTCAACTATGGACACAAACCTGAAAGGCGCTCCCTAGGGTTTTGCAAAGCTTCACGAAGAAATTGATCAACAGAATTGACCAAATTTTCCAACACACCGCCCGATGAAGACCTATCGAAAGCTGAAGCATCAGTATCAAATTCCAAAACAGGATGAGAAGTGGTACTAGTAGTTGAATCAGAGTTGTTATTGTCTCGCTTGGAAGATAGCATCAATCTGGTCATAGTGGCGTCTAAGTCAGCGACCTCCCATGAATCCGGTGGAGCTGGTCCAACTCCTCCAAGATCGTCAACTGAACCCGCCATGTCGGCGGTGACGGTGGCGGTAGAGGAGCGATTGGTGGTTGTTCTAGTATTGACTGTAGAAGAAGTAATCATCAGAAAATTGATGGCGATGGTAGTGATCTCAGATTATGCCAGATCGGGGAAGACACCATAGATTCGAAGGGTTTGATCGATTTCATGAGATAGACGACGGTGATGGAAAGATGAATCGGAGAGAGGGGTGGAGAAGATGATAGGGTTTGACGATGAAAAGCGTGCCTCTTCAATCGCACGTGTCGTATACTAATCTTATTCCATCTCGTAATACAAATGAATTTGCAATTACACTCCTAAAAACTACACGTATTACAATTACGCTCCAAAAAAAAAAAACAAGAAACTAATAAATAAAACCAAAACTTCATGATTGGTTAAAAAAAATTAGTTTAAATATTACTAAACACTTTATAAAATATTTACAAAGTATAACTAAAGTACGTGTAATGTGCTATAGTATTGTTAGAGTTCTTTGTCATTTAACATCTTTGAAATCTGTTATAATCTTAAAGAATTATATTATTAATACAAATGAAAGTATATAAAAAATGATATACAATATGTTGTGTTGGGACATGTAAAAGAACTTAATAAACTGTAACACTCCACTCCCCGGCCCCCGGCCTCCGACCGGTCCATGAGCGGGTCTGTCACTTTAACTGCCGGTGAGACAGGATCGAGCCCATTGATTACTAGTTAAACTAAGAATACACGACTTACAATGTTTTTGTGTATTCTCGTAGTATGGCGGAAGCGTCCTTGAGTGTAGCACTTATAGCACAAGTGCCTAGATGGATAGCCAATACCCTGGCTAGATTCCCAAATACCTGAGATTACATATATTTGGAAAAGATCAGCTTACGCTGGTGAGTTCACAGGTTTTGATATCGTACGT
>WOUH02000009.1:9539779-9550546 GCA_009936405.2 Stevia rebaudiana
TCTCATTCACTCACAACCACTTTAAAAAACTATTAAAATAACATCATTACCTTTTCTCTCTCATACACCAAAATCCCTATCTCCATATTTTTTCCTAACTTTGGAGGAAAAACAAACAAAACCCCAAATATTTATCTCTCCTCTATTCACAACCACTTTTAAGCACACCCTAAATTATACAGGCTCCCTTCACATAAATATGAGGAAGCTATGGTGAGTCCGATATAAGTACTCTTTAAATAAGAAGTCATAAAGTGAGGGTAACGAAGGACAAAATGGTAATAAACGAACACGCCACCGCCTTCGAGGTGCTTCATCAACATATTCTACGTGAAATCCAAATCACAATTAAAATCATATTTTGTGAAATCAGTCGTTCGACGATAATCTTTTTATTGTTTGTAAGAGAAATACAGAAAGAAATTTGGCGTTGGTAATGAGGGGTTTACGGAGGTTGATAGCAGGGTGCCGAGTCAATCTTCGACGGAGATCGGAACCCTACATCGATAACTTTGCTGCACGGCATACCTCTCGCCGTCGATTATTCGTTTATTCTTCGAATAATGTAATCTCTCGTTTCAGTTCCCCAATTTCTGCACCTTTTGTTCCTTCTTCGTGCGCGTTATCTGGATTTGGCAATTCCGCAGGTGAGTTGGTTCCAGTTTGCAAATATCAAATATGTATTTGTTATACTTTTTGCGTGCTTTTATCTGTTAATGATTCAGTGCTGAAATGGATTCATCTATGATTGTGTTTTCTTAATGTATTTTTGGTTAATTGGGGAAGGTGAGCTAGAATTTGAAAATGAAGGGAAATGCGGTTAGTCTATACCAAATGGTTAGGATTTCGGTGATGAATTTGAGGCCTTTAACTGATATTAGGTGATGATCAGATCCTACCTGCATATTAAGTAATCAAATTGAACCAATGCGAGCTAGATTTTCATGGGGCACGCGTCTGCCTTGTTGACAATCATGCATTTCACTTACATTTAGTTTGGTTGCATTGAAGGCTTCTAGTTGCAGCAGACCATATTGTCTCTGTAATCATGAGCTTTGGATGCAATTTTACCTTCTTTTACTTCATAGCTCATAACTTCATACTAGCATTATTGACTTTTGCCATTACAAAACACACTTGTAAAAATCAGTAAACAATATCAAGGAGGGGTTATTAGCAAATCATTCATCTAGGGTTTAATGGGTTATTATTAAAGCCAAGTGGTGTGTCAAACAGGAGACTGGATGCCTATTGTAGGCAAGCCTTAATTATATAACTTCACTAGTTCACTTGCTTGACATTTAGAACTAAGCTGACATATTATTTGATGGTTCTCATGATTAGTTTTAATAATAGAAGCCAGCGGCAATAATATAATATTTTTTACAGTTGGGCTATTACCATAAGGTTATAGATTGTGTGCATAGTGATAGTAATGATTTACATATTGCCCGTTTGTTGATATGGAGGATGTTTATCTCATAGAAAACAGAAAGCATAATGCCACCTTCAAATCACATCTTAAGTTAATTAACACAACTTTGCTAAGATGTCATGCTATGTAAAGTTGCAACTTAAGGGCGGTAAATACTTTTTTAATGGTTATTTTAATGGCTCATGATAGTGGTCTATGGTTTATATAATGCTGGAGAGGTGATACATTTTTTTTAATAAGTTTTTACTTTTGACTGGTGGTTGATTGGTTGGATTCATTTAACTTATAGTTGATGAGCTGTACTTTATGTATTGAGAAGCATGCAACTATGCAAGTACAAGGAAGTAATTCATTTTTCTATTAAACCTCACAACACTTAGGAATTTCATGATAGTTACAGCAGTTCATGCTGGATGATTGGTTATTTGGTGTCTGATGCTTTAGTACAACTTTGAACTCTATAAAGAACATGTACATGTATAAGATAATCTGATTTTAGTTTACTGAATGAAAGGTAATTTAGTTTCTGTAAATTAATGTATTTTTTGACATTAATTTGGACAGGGCAAAAGCGGACAATGTTTATCCAAACACAATCGACTCCTAATCCTTTATCATTAATGTTTTATCCCGGGAAGCCAGTGATGGAAGTTGGTAGTGCAGATTTTCCAAATGCGCGTACGGCTATGAATTCACCACTTGCAAAGGCCCTTTATGGAATTGATGGTTAGTTTGTCTCATTGTTGTAAAATGAGAATTAATCAGTGTTTGGTTGTGATTTCATGTAATTGGCCATAAAATCGTTAGTAGGTAAAAATCAGTCAGAATTGGTTAAAAATTGGTCAAAATGTATATGAATTTGAAAAAGTACATATAAAACTTCCAATCTGATTAATTGTGATTAATCTTCAGTCAGTACCCCACTACCAGACTAGCGCCTAATGATTTTTACAACACTGGTGGTCTTGTTTTTATTATTCATGTTTATATGATTAGAGTAATATTAAAAATCTTATGGTTTTGGTGTAGGCGTTACTCGTGTGTTCTACGGTTCAGATTTTGTAACTGTAACAAAATCAGAAGACGCTTCTTGGGATTTTCTAAAACCTGAAATATTTGCTGCAATTATGGACTTTTACTCATCTGGGAATCCACTGTTTCTTGACTCTACATCAGCTGCTATGGATACCGCCATCCATGAAGTAACTGTTTTCTTGTTGCAGTTATCGAGTGCGTATTTAATATTTAAAGTTATTAATCCTATGTCATGATATTGCAGGATGACTCGGAAACTGTCGCGATGATTAAAGAACTATTGGAAACGCGTATACGACCTGCTGTGCAGGATGATGGCGGGGACATTGAGTACATTGGATTTGATCCGTATGCTTCTTTGAACATCTAACTAAGTATATATAATTTCATCCATTTAAGTAATCTAAATTGCTCATTTGTTGATTATTGTCAGAGAATCCGGAATTGTGAAGCTAAAAATGCAAGGAGCGTGTAGCGGGTGCCCCAGTTCATCTGTCACTTTGAAATCAGGAATTGAAAATATGTTGATGCATTACGTGCCGGAGGTAACCGTCATTTGATTTTGCTGCTCATTTTCGTGTTTAGTTTTTGACCTGCATATTAAATATATCCAAATGTACTTATTCATAAGTATACTAGGTTTGTACCTGTCTATTACCCATTTACCCGGGTTGATTGAAAACAATATATTAAATAATGACTAATAAATTATACGATAATTTTTGTATCAAAAGCATATTAAAAAACATGTATAAATAGCATAATTAACAAATGTGAACGATGGAGAAAAATACTATAGCTTGGTTATTGATTTATCTGTAATGACGAATTTGAAGAAA
The DNA here is from genome assembly GCA_009936405.2 of Stevia rebaudiana. Taxonomy (NCBI): domain Eukaryota; kingdom Viridiplantae; phylum Streptophyta; class Magnoliopsida; order Asterales; family Asteraceae; genus Stevia; species Stevia rebaudiana. The sequence continues at coordinate 9,543,089 of WOUH02000009.1, forward strand.
ACTGCGTATGTGAAATTTGGGAATTTAGAATCATTGCAGCCATAGTATACGGTTTTTGAAATACTTTAGAATTTGTGTTTAATACCATATAAATCACCAAAATCAAAAAACAAAACAAATTTTGGAAATTTCTGTCAAAGAAAATAACGCACGTATAAAAACGCAACATAAAATGACATGTGACATTGACTTCCTCGTAGCTTGACAAGTGTCTTATTGTGTTACTCTTTTATTATAATAGATGAGTTGACAAAGTCCAACCAGTAGTAATTGAACTTTGGTTGTTTTGCAGGTTAAAGCTGTAGAACAGGAACTTGATGTTGAAGATGAAAATGGAGAATTAACGAGCCAGCTGGAATGAGGCAACTGGATCCCTTTGTTGATGCCCAATAAGATTTTAAAAGTTGGTTTTGTGACCGTTTTATGTAACTATGTATTATTGGTGATCATCATTAGATACGGTTCTCAATAATTGCACATGTATAGGCTTATAGTAGTCTTTTAGCTGGTTCATGGGCATTATAGTTTTATTAGAAGCGTGTTCTTTTGAACTTTGAGACTATGAAATTGTTTTCTTTCTTTTTCCTTTGCACAAACTTTTGATCATATAACCCGTTTGTATCTTGTTGGTGTGTTGAAATGCACCTGTGAATGAATTTGTTGACATTGTTTAATACCAATTCCTAAGAACCATTATTGTAGGTAGATCTGACTGTTTCATCATTGACTTGTTTTGACCCGGTGAATAGTATTTGGTTCCGTTAGTGGTTTTAATATTTTAACCAAATATTTTTTTTAAAATTACTATCTTTTTGTATGTTAGCTTTGGTTCTTTTTTGCGTCCATGTTTGATGGCGTAGGCTTTATATTTTACGAAGCAAAAATCATGGAAATGAGCCTTTGATTATTTATTTTTCATTTGACCGTTCCTTTAATAATTATTTTAGAAAGAAACTAATAGAGAAAGTCATAAAGCTAGCTCCCCAACAGCTTAATTGTTTCAAATGATCCACAGTAAAAACATATTATGGTTGCTGTCCTAGAATAAGCCCACGGCTGCCTGTGCTACTATAGCAATTTGCTTCTTCATAAGTTGTTATTTGTCGCTACATGGATCAGAGAAAACCTGTTAAGTCCGAAACGCGATGGATCAACCTTGCTTAGAAGCCACCAACGTTAACCTTCACCCAGTATCAACGTTCCTTGCACAAATAACAAACCGTAAAGTCACCACAAGGAGAAGATTATTCTTGTTATAACTCTTTAGCGTGAGAATAGGTGAATCGGTTTTGTGAAATAGACTGTGTATCTTTCTAAGAGAATTTGTTCATTACCTCATATGGAAATCTATCTCGATATTTATATGCAATTCTGGAGAGGTATTCCACAATCCTGATGTGACTTGCCCTTTTGAGGGGGCCAAGTGTAAATGAGGCGATTTCAATCTTTTTTAAGGTCTTGGATTAATGCCATGTAAGCCAAACAATGTGACTAACTCTCCTGGTGGGCCCCTCTCCAACGCCATGGGCGGACCTTGACACAGCACCGTTTGCATGCTTGGGTTCCGGGGGTTGGATTCACATTATTCAAAAGTGAAACGTTTACTTTTGACCTCGGAAGGAAGTTTTTCTTCTGACACTAAGAGTTTACATGTGAAGCAAATTAAATGCTTGACCGTTAGTGGTTATGACTAACTGTTAAGCGAGGTTGGAGATGCTGGTTTCATGTTATATAAAGACGATCTTTGGGATACACACCAATTTCCTAATAGACTTCTTTTTGCTCTTGAATCTCTATCCCTATGCCATGGAATATTTGGTGTACCTATTAAATAAATTGATCTGATAGCAACTTTATGTGATTATTAGAGAATTCAACCCATCAGATACTCAAATCCTTACAAACTCTTTTCATAAAAGTATTCGTTCTTATTATTAAACATACCAACTTCCATAACAAACCTGAATAATGCAACTGAACAACACCAGTAAAATGCTGGGAACTCCATGGTTTCAGAGTTGGTTCACACCTCACTACGCGTGTGCTATGGGGTCTAATTGAGCTGGTTTTTTGCTCAAACTGAACCGATACCAATTTAAAAAAGAAACGCAATAGATTTGTGGGTTTTTATATATATCGTTAGTTTGGCTATGGTTGACATTTGAGCTTAAAATTTTAGGCCTACAATATTGTCCCAAGCCCAAGACGTCAAAGAAAACAGTTAATTTTCAACTAAGCTATAAGTCTTTAGTGTTAATATGTTTTAAAATAAGAAAATTAAAGAAATTATAAATCGAGATAAGTACCTCAGCATCACCATTGGATGTTAAATTAGCGTACATATTTTAGAAAAAATATGCGATATAAAGCGTACTCACAATTTTGTTTTCACAAAAATACAAAAAAGGGTTCCTTTTTGCTTAAAAGACAAAAGCATTTAATTTCCTATCATTGTCTCCAACAAACAATTTCTTTCGAGTTGTCGATGGCTTCCGTGATATTAATGATCCTGTGTTTCACAATAAACAATTATATATCATTTATTAAAAGCAATTAACATTAATGTAATCAACCTATAATAATAACCTACTATTATTATCACAAGACACGATATGAATGTTTTTTTTTTTTAACTGTCAACAAACACTAAATTGCCTATATACTTCGTACGGGGTGACCCAATGGCAAAAGACCACCGCCAGCTAGCCAATCTAGCCGTATGGAGCCCTTAAGCGCACCAAGTTATCTCCAGTTCGGGGGAAAACCCACCCGCCCTAAGGCCCACTGGTGGTAAAACCCGGATGTCCTCTGGATCGAACAGATAATCATAAAGATCTCTGTCTTTCTTTATTGAGCCACCATGCCCCCTCCAAGGTGTGGGAAGTGAGATTTGAACTTGGGTCTCATGTAGAGAACCCAAGCCTCCTACCACTACACCACAATGGAAGTTGCCACGATATGAATAGCTAACATCATAAGAAGTAACCTTCTATATAGTATACTGGCTTAAAGCCAACGTATTACACGGGTTTACATAAGCAACACTTAAACTTTTTTTTATCATGAATCTTTGCATATATATATATATATATACACACCAAGTTACTATGTTACGAACACTCAAAACAAATAAATATTTGACACTTCTATAACTATAATTGTGGTTTGGAATTTTAAAAATTATTCATTAGGAATTTTTTAAACATACATTTTCTTAAACTAAGTAACCAATAATACAAATTAAAAAAAAAAATCAAATTTAAAATTTAAATAATGTAAACTATGATTTTCGTCTTTGAGATTTGCAAGGTTTAACAATTTTAGTCACCCTTAACAGTTTCCGTCCCTAATGTATTAAATGCTAACAGTTTTTGTCATTAAACTTTTAACAAAAAATTCTTAATATTTGAAATGTTAAGCACAAAAACTGTAAAGACTTCATACGTTAGGGGTGAAAAATTTAAAGACTAGAAACGTTATTGACGAAAATTGTTTAAGACTTAACACGTTAGGAACAATTCTATTAAAAATGAACCAAAACTTTAAATATTACAAACTAATTATATAAAAAATGTGTTTTCTATTTCAAGTATATAAAATAAATAATTAGTTAGACCAATTATACGAATTAAAAAAAATATAGGTTATTAATTGACTAGAAGAAGTCAAAATTGACTCCTTTGATATATTCATACCCTACAAGCCATTTCTTGGAATCTTCCTATAACCACGTATTCCAACACCATCACCACCGTCTATTCCTTGTTTTCTCCCCATTTAGACATTTCCACAAACACCTTACCTTCATCTTTCTATATTTCCTTCTCCAACCTCCTACCTTCCCCACCTTCCCACAATTCAATCATTTCCTCATCTGGGCTTTCTTAATTTCCTCCTGAATCCCGTAATATTGGTGGGTTTTCGTTCGTTTTCGCAAATCATACCTGTATTTCATTTCGGTTTAGAATTCATTTCGTGTGCTTCTAACAGGGTTTGAATTTTGATCATCTCGTGTGATCGAGCGATTGGTTTGAATTTGGATTTGAATTGGTCGCTCACGAGGTAAAAAAATGGCCGAAGAACAGAACTGGGAAGAAGCCAACAACCACACACAGTGTGCGAACAATTGCGGGTTCTTCGGGAGTCCGACAACGCTCAACCTCTGTTCCAAGTGCTACAAAGATCACCGTTTAAAAGAACAACAGATGTCAACGGCCAAAATCGCCGTCGAGAACAGCCTATCTCAGCTGCAACAACCGCCGGAAACATCTTCCTCCTCCACGAACGCCGTAATTTCCACCATTTCCACCGACTCGCCGGTGACTGGTTCGGTGTCTGATGTGGATGTGAAATTGCAGCCGCGGAACAGGTGCGGGTCGTGCAACCGGCGCGTGGGGCTCACAGGGTTCACGTGCAGGTGTGGAACGACGTTCTGCGGGACCCACAGGTACCCGGAGCAGCACAAATGCACCTACGATTTCAAATCCATGGGGAAAGAGGCGATCGCTAAAGCGAATCCGGTGATCATAGCTGCAAAACTGGAGAAGATTTGAGACGGTTTCGGCCGTTGATTTGTCACTAATCGTACGGTCTGGGTACAGGGTGGGGATTGAGGGAGTGGTCCGTTGGATTGAAAGGTGTATAATTATAAATTTATATCGATGGGTTTTTATTTTTAAGTTTGTGTAGTTTTCTTCTCATTGTTGTTATTTTTATTTTAAGAAAAGTAAAGAATTATGAAACACCATTATCTTCAAAGTATAATAATATAATGTAATTATGCAAGGTTAGACGTATTTATAATTTATAGTCATGCCACAACAAAGGTAGGTTGTGTATATCACTATATCAGTGTGTTTGGGTTGTGAGTTTTGATCCTTTCACCTAATTAAACTAATTGATGTTAATTATTGTTGGTAATTTAAATGCTATCAACACATATTTTAGTGTATTTGGTTAACTTGTTGATCGAGAAAATAACATTTGAGATTAAACGAGTTACGTGACGCGGACTCGTCCCACCTTTCCCCATTTTTCCCCGCTTCCACGTCAGCGTCACATCAGCTTCCCATGTTTTCCCCACTTTTTTCATCTTGCACGGTGTCGTCCTACTTTTCTCCACTTCCCAAATATTCCCCACCTCCCCTATTTTTCATCTCCTTTCCCTTTGGTGAGAATCGGTGTCTATATCCCGAAATTCCCCACCCCACTTTTGGGGGGACGGTGTTCCCGTTTTCCCCGGAAGGTTTTTTACTCTCCCCGAGCTTCCCCGAGCCCCACTCCTAGTGCTCTAACTAAGCGTTGAGCTTAATCTGATACATTTAATTAATTTGGGTTATTTATGTTATCAAATGAAAAATGGGGCTTATTTTTGCAATTAGAAGATTGTTTTTTTTTTTTTTCCTTTTGGATACGCTCGATCAAAAGAGACATACGCATACGAACATGCGTATTCTACGGTTACAAAATCCATTGTAGAAATCACAGAATTCATCAAAGGCTGTTTTATCCGATAAATCAATCGTGTGTAACAAGCAAAATAGGTTTATCTGAAAGTCTTGGACGATTCAGAGATAATCCAAGAGATTCAATTTTGTCTATGAAGATCAAAATCAACAATTCAGGTTTGTTTCAATGTTTATGTTTGATTTTTGACACCCAAATATACAACATAGATAAACCTATTTGGGTTAGATCGATTGTTGGGTTTATAATCTTCAATTTTCGAATTCCGTCAGTTTGAAATGGATTATTGGATCTGGAAATTATGACTGTAAATTTATTAGTCAACGGTAGATTGAAGGCTATGATTTATTAATTCTATAGAGAATCCAGTGACTTGGGTTGTTGGTAATTGCATGTGTTGTATGTAATTGCAACTAGGAACTGTGACCCGCACGTTGCAGCGGGCTCATAGCAAAAAGTGTCCCACGCTTTGCGGCGCGTTTATTGCAAATAAATTGTGAGCTATCAAGCGTATTTGCATATCATCATGCTATCATCGATAGGCCTAAAAGAGATTACCAGAGTAATCAATAACATTGCAATAGCCTTCAATTTAAAAGAGAAGCTAGTGTGACAGGTTTTGCTATATAGTTCAAAATTTAAAAACGAATTTAACAAATAGCCTTCAAAGTCAAGTCAACAAACACAAACTGAACAAAATCGTTAGATTCGCTAGCTCCTCAAACAACATATCTAGCACCTCAATCGACATATCTGGCGTCGGTTGTCATGCAACACCACTAATAGTTTGAACACTGTAATGATTAGAAGGTGGCCTCACTTGTTGATTTGCATCTTCTTCCTGAATGTGAAAAACACAATAGTTGAGAATAGTTAATAGTGGCAAAATGGGCATCATCTTCTCTTTTTATCGTAATATGAAGCAGAAAAACGAACTGAAAGGTGAGGAAATATTCTTGCATTCACATAATGTTAAATCTAGCACATAAGGAATGTAAATGTAAAGAAAATGACTTATCTAAACCGGTTCAACACATACTAAAAATTGACTAACAACCCCTTAATTTTTAATTTTTAAATAACGAAAATAGTTATTATAGAGGTAACATACCATAATTCTATTGTCAAAATGAAACAAAATTACCAAATATAACTTAAACAAAACTTAGGATTAGCTGTCAACATGATTTCATTTTTTGTTTTAAATTGTGTAATGTAAGAACTTAAAAAAAACAGAATGAATCGAGATCATACAATCATACATCAATAACGCCATTTATTGTTTAAGTCGGTGTGAATGATGGGTGGAGAAAGGGGCTCAAAAAATCGATGGTGGAGCCACAGATTACCACCGTCTATGGAGAGAGAAAGATGAATCAGTAGGTGAAGTACCAGGAGTTAAAGTCATTGCCACGCGTATAACACGGATTTTAAGCAACGTATGTAAACATATATGTTGTGTTGCTCATGCATTCAAAAATTGTACCTCATGCAACATTATTTGTAAAAATTGAATAGTACCATGTTACCAATTAATCAAAAGCTTTTACCTATTTTGACTCGTTAAGTTAAACCATTAACGATTAAACACAACCTAAATTAAAGTATTGAAAAGTAGATTACTTGACACCCAAATCCTTTAGTAAACAGTGTGATCTGACTTTTGTCTTTTGGCTTTTGATTGCAGGTACAGCTGTACAGTTATTTTCGCGCTAAATTTGGTTGCAATTATTGCGTTAGCAGGTGTGTTTTTCATCTATCCAAGTCTAATTAAAATTAAATTTAGTGTTAATTACTATTTCCGTCCATGTGGTTTGCCTTTTTTAACCGTTTCAGTACAAAAAAGAATCTTTTAACAGTTGTAGGCCTTGACATTGCATTTTTTTAACGATTTTGGTCCCTGAAGCTAACACTCTTAACAAAATCAGTTAAATCCTCCTCACATGCTTCTCACATGAGGGTATTATGGTCCTTTTCAATCCCAAGTAAATG
>WOUH02000009.1:9550646-9564736 GCA_009936405.2 Stevia rebaudiana
GTTGTATTTGTTTAATGTTTGTATATGTTTGTATCACTATGTATTTTGCTTCCGCGCACTTGTAATGTAACTCTGATCTCATGATGAAATGAATAAATGTTTTGGTATAATATGTGTTGGATGTTGAACCGGTTGACTCGATCCTGCATTCTGAGCAGTTGAAGTGGCAACCCGCTTACGGACCGGTCGGAGACCGGGGGCCGAGAAGCGGGGTGTCACATAGCTAAAAAAGTATTTTCGAGTAACAATAGTATTGAAACTGTTGGTTTCGCTATAGCGAAACTAATATCCAAACTATTAGTTTCGGTATACCGAATCTGTCTGAGTATATATACTGAGACAATATTCGTATTTTGTATGCTTGAACATTATTATTCTTGTATTTTTCATTTCCTGAGCATTTGTAATTCTAATTATGAATTTAGTGAAATGAAAATAGAAATTTTTTACTTCGATGTTCTTATCTTCTTGTTGTTGTTCTTATTTTTTTGATTGATACGCAATAACATGATCACGTATTTCGCACATGATTGTGTTTTATTGATCTTAGTGAGATCCCCAGAGATCTAACGGACCAACAAGTGGTATCAGAGCAATATGTTCTGAGATCATGTGTTTTTAGCAATCAGAAGTTAAAGAATTCATCATCTACATGTTCTATTCAAGTTTTATCTGAAAATTGATCAAATTTAATGTTTAATTTGATGAAATTGATCGGATAGATACGAGTGTTTTGTGATTCTGGACATTTTGATATATATTTCAGTATGAAATTCAAAGAATTAAAAGAATTATGAAGATTTTCATGAGTTTTTGGTGAAAAAAGAGCTACTTGATTTATACGAAGATATGAACTTTTCTCGCCAAATCTTCTTAACATGAATCTATTAGTTTCAATAGATTTGACATTCATTCGTGTCAAGATTTAGTTTTGATGGAGCTTAGTTTTGATATAAACAATTTCTTCGAAACTATTAAGTTCGATATTGAAGATCAATTTTGACATAAGATAGTTTCGGCACAAGTCAGTTTTGGCATACAAGATAGTTTCGGCATATGAATCTAAAATTTTTCCAAGTGTTGAACTTTGATTTTCAAAAATACCATAATGTCTAAAACCGCTGTATTTTCAACTCTTGTGAGTGAAAACAAAACAAGAACTATGACAAAGCCTCGTAAACTTACATCATGTGATGACTATTCATCATGGAGTTCTCGTTTTGAGTTTTTTTATGAATCTTCAACCCAAGTTTGATGATTCGAATACTTGAAGGTTATGATCAACCATTATTGAATGGTGTCCCAAACAATGTGTCACGTCATGCCGAAGATGAATGAAAAGCTTATGATTGGGAGAATAAGGCCTATGCTTTGTTTACTACGACTTTGAAAAAAGAGATTCATCAATATTTCAAAGTTCATAAAAAATCAAAAGCATTATGGGATACTTTGGCCAAGAGATGTGAAGGTAGTGATAAATTGAAAAAGAGCATTCGAACTCTTTTGAAAAACCAACTTGATGTTTTTAATGTCAATAATGTAACCTTTGAAGAATTGGTGACACAGTTGACTTTATTACTTGGAAAACTTGCTTTACTTGATCATGAAATTCCATTGAAGGATATGAACGAAAAGCTGCTTTATGCTCTTCCTGGTTCATGGGAAATTTATGTGATGCTGATAAGAGAAAACACGTCTTTAAAAAGTACTGAGCTTAACTCACTTATTGCTAAACTGCTATCTTATGACTTATATATGCAGAAAAAAATGCTCAAGCAAAATTCTTTGTTCAGATCCAGGTCTTTACATGAAAACATCATATGTACCACCAACATTTAATTCCATTTCATTTCTATCCAAAACTGATGATTCTACAAACAAATATGGGAATGAGAGTAAAGATGTGGAAGTATTTTTGTTACTACTTTTGGAAATAAGAAAACTAAAGGGCAAAGAAAAATGTCAAAGTCACACATGACCAATTTGTATTCTTTATGCAATTAGTCAATTACTAAGATTCACTTTTTACTAATGATTCAAAACGTTTGACCAATGAGGATATGTATCAAATTGATCCAGATGATCTTGAGGAAATAGATATCCAATGGCATACTGCTATGTTGGCAAGAAGAACCAAAAGATTTATTCAAAGAACTGGGAGATCATTCGAGGAAATACTAAAAGGAAGTTGGGGTTTTCAATGCAAAAGGTGAAATGTTATCGATGTGGTGATTTGGGTCATTTTGCTAGAGACTGTGAATTGGAAAGTGAAAAAGATGGTTGGAAAGAAAAAGATAGAGAAGTTTGATCCTCGAGAAAATGCTGCCAAAGATAAAGCTAGTACTAGCACAACTCTTTTTGTTGATGATTTGTATATTGTAAATAATAGGTCATAGCATGTTAATGAAGTGGTGTTAAATGATGAGCATGTTACTGTGATGCCTGTCTTCCGGGATATGTCACTTCATCATATTTACTCGTTAGCACAAAGTTAAACAGGGATAACTCAATTGCAGCGGAAATTTTAAACTTTTATTAATAAGTAAATCTGTTTACATAGCCGAAGGTTTAGAACAAAATTTACATAACATAATACTAAACTATGCCAGTATTGAACAAAATCAGCAGCCATCCAGATATGCCACTCCTGCCACCTGTACTTATTCTCGGCCACTTGAGACTTCCAATTCTTCAACCTGATATATAGGCTAAAAGTGTTCAGCTTACGCTGGTGAGTTCTGGGTTTTATTAAGTTTACCAATAGTAACTCATACGTAACTTTATACCATTTAAATGTTCATAACCATTTATAATCCACCATCAATTTAAAACTGTTATTTAAAATAGATTTTATCAAAAATTAGGCAAAGTAATTCACTACAGTGATTCCTTATATAGTAGCAGCACGCCTAACTACATATCGTCGTCCATTAAGAAGTCGTCGCTACTTTTCACCTCGCATTGTACAATCTTTATCCTTTGACAAATATCAATATAGTTTGGTCTTTAAAAAAATTTAATATCCAACATTATTATATCTTTAAAACTGTATAATCAAGTCCATATTTTAAACATATAAACTTTTGCATTATAACGTCATAGCGTTATCTCAAAACGATTTAACAAGCATGTATACCAGCCCAAAACGTGTTAAAACATTTAAAACAGGGCTCATAGAACTCACCTTAACTAGCGTAACAACAACTATAGAGAAGAACGAATCACGAGCGCAACCGTCTCCATGAGCGTAATAACGTCCTCTCGGGCTTCTCCTAAGACTTCCGAACCGAGTATAATCTCCCCGAGTATCTTATGAGTGTTTACGAGTGTTTGTGAGAGTGTGGAGAGAAAACGTCGTAAAACCATTTCACCCGAATGAGGCTGTTTATAGGGCATCAACTGCACCCTTGCGCGCTATGCGCGCCGCACCCCTTTATTCTTGCACATATCGCGCGGCTAGTGGTTGTGTGGCCCACTCAGGTGGTGCCACGTGTCGCCTCGTCATCAGTCCAAATCTTGCCACGTGGTCAGTCGACTGCCACGTTTATTCCTCTACTGCCACGTCTATAGTGACGAGTCTTGATTGGTGACACGTGTCTTGACACGTGTCATCACCTGGTTCACCGCTACTAGTTAAATTGTTTTCATATTTCCCGCTTCGTTCGAAATCTGTTTTGCACGCGGTTTTTGCCTATGTTCACGACTTTCCATTTCCTATCTAACCCCATTGGTTTCACCTCCTGAAGAGGTGATGAAAAATAGGACCTATGGAATGCTTCATCATTTTACGTGAAACTTTCATACCGTCGCTCAAATTAAAATTTCACATATACTCAAAATATTTCAAATACGCATTAGAATATGATAAAGCTATTAATGTCATATTATTACTAAGTAAAAGTACATGACAATCAAATACGTTAAAGCCTATCTAAAACCGGGTTTTACAAGTCTACCCCCTTAGACAAGGTTTCGTCCCCGAAACCTAATTATATTTCAAACAATTGAGGGTAACTTTTTCTTATTTTATCATTGGTTTCCAAGGTAGCTTCAGACCCCTTACTATGTTTCCATTGTACTTTTACCAGCTTGACGATCTTATTTCTGAGCCTCTTCTCATCATGGCTATAGACTCTTCAACATAATTTAATTTATCATCTATCTCCAATTCATCATATGGTATGTATGAGGTTCCATCTGCCAGGCACTTTCTCAAATACGACATATGAAATCTCAGATTTATACAACTTAACTCATCTGGAAAATCCAATCGATATGCAACCTCACCAACCATAGCCATTTGAAGTCCGTTGAAACTTGAATCGAAAGAGACGAAGCATGAATCAAACCTTGTTCTTTAGCAGCCAGGTATGCATCTACTATGCATCTACATCGTTTCGTTTTCTTAATGTGTGTGTATGATTTGGTTAACTAGATTGGTATGTATGTGCACTTGTATTTCATATAGATGTATAATGAGATTGGGCCTCATTATATGATCTCATTGGTTTTAGTGTAATAATCATATATTTAAGAAGTTCTTATAAAATTAGTTTACGAATCTGTCTATGACTAGAGGAGGTTGGTGGAGGTGATTCCGACGTACGTGGTGGCCGTATGGTTGAAGGTGATTGACCGGTTGGTAAAATGTGGCGGGAACTATTTTAGTTATTTAGTTTTATTTTAACAAAAATACTTGAATGCCCCTCAACTATTAAATATTATTTATTATTTACATAGTTAGTCCCTTTGAAGTTAAATGGCCAAATTGCCCTCCCTTTTTAACAGAGAATGTAACGACGTTAGGTACAAGACTCAAAATGAATAAAACTGAAAGGTTGAGGAGGCAAAGAAAAAATAAAAAAGAAATATACTCAAGTGGTTACAAAGAGTAAACCATATGGACTCGAATAATAATTTACTCTTGACTATTTTTAAACCATATGTGAGACACATATGAGTCAATACTATGAAACAGTCTTCGAGCCGGTGACCCGAATAGCCTGAAGTGGCATCCATTTCACACACTCCGATGCTAGTTTTAGGTGTTTGAATTCAACGGCCCCTTTTGACTCCCAATCAGAGTTGCATCCGCATCAGGTGCAACTTCGCTAGTTCATCTTATCCACATCAGGTTAGGTTCACAGTTGATATATATAAATGTTGGACTTTTCCTTCATAAAACATGTATGTCTGTTACACTTACGAGCTCACCGATTATTTATTAAAATCTTTTTTTAGAGTAACTGGTGTTCACACTTAAATGCAGGTTCTTGACCGCTTTCCTGAATACTTTAAAGATGTCACATTGCATGAATTTAAGCACGCATATAATCTAAGTATAAACATCTTTATCATATTTCATTTTGTATACTCACTATGTGTTCTCGCAAGTCTCAGAGGTAATAATCTCTTCTAACTGACAACTATAAAATTTTAAAATCACTAATATTATAATGTGTATTCTACTGGTGATGAAGTTCTTATAAGATATGGAACGTTTTCAATGCTAGACTAATATTAGACTTTGGGTTTATAATGGGAAAATCACGAAAATAACCAATTTGACTAGAAATTAACCAAAATGACCATTAGGCTCCAAGAGTGCCTGATGACCAGAATCAGGCAAAAATTTTGCCAAAGAAACAGTTGGCTGTGGAGGTGCCGGATTCCATATATTAGGCAAGATTTTTGCCTGATTCCATCCACCAGACAAAAATTTTGCCTGATTTCATCCACCAGGCAAGCATTTTGTCAGATTATAACTATCAGGCAAACATTTTGCCAGCCAGATTTAATACATCAGGCAGCCCTGTAGCCGACTGGTTCCCTGGGCTAAAATTTTGCCTGATTCCAGCCATTAGGCACCCTTGGAGCCTGATAGTCATTTTGGTGAATTTTTTGTTAAGTTGGTTATTTTGGTGATTTTCCCGCTTATAATTCCTCAAAACAAATATAATAAAGTCAAAGTTTTGGTCAACGCATCTCAACATGATCACCTGCATGCATTGAAGTTGGATCTTTTGCATAAACACATAACACCATCATTAAAAGATGTTAATGATTTAAGCTCACAGGTGTGAAATATTGTTATTGGAATAAAAACTCTCTCATTCATCATAAACAATAACCCTTTATATAGGGAATATATACAAGATAGATGGTATTAGTAAATACGATCCTAGCATAATTACAATACAAATATTCACTAAATATATATCAATAATATATTCTAATAGTCCCCCTCGGTTGGAGCGGGAGGAGACCGAACGGTCAAACTGGAGCAAAATGCGTGAAATAGCTGACGAGAAAGCCCTTTGGTGAAGATGTCAGCGTACTGTAAGGATGAGGGTACATGGAGGACCCGAACATGACCAATGTTGACTTTTTCACGAACAAAGTGTATATCCATTTCCACATGCTTTGTTCGTTGGTGTTGCACTGGATTTTGAGACAAATATATGGCTGAAACATTGTCGCAGTAGACTATTGTGGCCTTTTGAAGCGAACATGTAACTCCAAAAGTAAATTACGAATCCAACTAGCTTCGGCTACCACGTTTGCCGGGCATTGGAACGAGATATCGTGGGTTGGCGCTTGGAAGACCACGAAATCAAATTATCACCAAGAAATAAACAATAACCCGAGGTTGATCGACGAGTGTCCGGACATCCACCCCAATCAGCGTCAGAATAAGCAGTCAACGTAGAAACTGGCGAATGAGTGAGATGGAGCCCAAAAACTAGTGTACCTTGAAGATAACGAAGTATGCGCTTTAAAAATGCAAAATGAGATTCCCGTGGGGCATGCATGAAAAGACAAAATTGTTGTACGGCATAAGTGATGTCTGGTCTAGTAAAAGTAAGGTATTGTAGTGCCCCAACAAGACTGCGATATAGTGTAGCATCGGCTAAAAGGGAACCATCCGTTGCACTAAGCTTTGTTGACGTATCAATCGGTGTAAGTCGAATCAACAAACCCGGGGGGTTGGTGCATATAAACTGTCTCGGCTAAGTGACCGTGAAGGAACGCATTTTTTACATCCAATTGATTAATAGACCAATTTCTTGAGAGTGCCAACGAAAGTACGGTTCGAATGGTGGCCGGTTTTACAACCAGGCTAAAAGTATCATGACAGTCAATTCCAATGGTTTGAGATTTACCGTTCACCACGAGTCTAGCCTTATAACGTTCATGGGTACCATCGGCTTTAAATTTATGGCGAAAAAGCCACATGCATCATATAACCAGACTATCCACTGGTCGGGGAACCAACTCCCAAGTATGATTTTCATGCAAAGCACTAAGTTCATGGTTCATGGCACGTAGCCAATTAGGATCCATTAATGCTTTAAGATAGCTAGTAGGGACAGGTGATACTGGCGGAAGGGTGGTGAGAACAGCAAGATTAAGCTTGGGGTTTGGTTTAAAAATACCTACTTTGGATCGAGTGAGCATATGGTGGAGATTAGAAACAAGGTCCGATTGGGCTTGGGCTGGAGAAGGTGATGTGTTAAGGGGTGAGTGGACCAATGGGGGTGTGGCCAATAATGGATTAATTGGGATATTAGTTGATTGAATTATGGGCGTAGGGGAGGTGGTGACGTGGGCCGGTTGGGAAATGGGTCCAGGTGCTGAGTTGTTTGCGTAGGAGTGAAATTGATGAGGCAAAGGTTCATCCTCAAAAAAAGTATAAGAAGTGGATGAGGTTTGATGGTTAAAGGGGAAACTAGACTCGTCAAAAATAACGTGACGAGAAAGAATGACTCGACCGGTCACTGGATCAAGACACCGGTAACCATGGTAGTTTTGAGGATATCCAAGAAAGATACATTTGGTAGATCGGGAATGTAATTTGTGTGGTTGATTGGCGGACATGTTTGGGTAACACGCACACCCGAACACACGAAGATGATCGTATGTCGGGTGACGTTGATATAAAGCAAAGGCAGGGGTTAAATAGTTTAAGCTTTTGGTGGGTAGGATGTTGTGTAGGTAGGTAGCTGTGTGTAATGCTTCCACCCAAAATGTTGGTGGAAGATGGGCATGTATAAGAAGGGCACGAATGATGTCATTTAGGCGACGAATCATCCGCTCAGATTTGCCATTTTGTGGTGAGGTTTGTGGGCATGAAAAACGGAACACGAGTCCTTTTGATTGAGCAAAATTTTTAAATTCATTGTTGTCGAACTCACCACCAAGATCACACTGAAAAGTTTTAATAAGGCGGTTAAATTGTGTGTGAATGAGGGTGTGAAATTTAGCAAAATTAGAAAAAGTTTCAGATTTATATTTTAATGGGTAGACCCAAACATATTGTGTGAAATTATCAATGAGAACCATATAGTATTTATAACCGGAATTACTCAAAACAGGTGAAGTCGGATCACAATGTATTAAATCAAAAGGTGCAAATGTAATTGAATTTGAAGCTGAAAAAGGTAAGCGTTTACTATTCGCAATTTTACAGGATGAACACACAGAAGAAGAACTAGTCTTATTACAATTAATAAATGAACGACGACTAATATAATCTAAAATAGTTGATTTGGGGTGACCAAGCCGGTTGTGCCACGGTGCATGAGATCCTAATGAGATGAATGCATAACTTGGTGGCGTGAATGGATATAGATCTCCCGTACTATTGTGGCGGGAAAGGTGGTTGCCCTTCTTGAGGTCCTTCAAAGAAAAACCACAAGGATCAAATTCTGATGAAACTTGATTATCACGACTAAATTTTCGAACCGAGATTAAATCTTTGATAATGGATGGTGAATGTAAAGTGTTTGGTAAAATATAAGTTTTATTTGGTAGGGTGTGAAAAGCATTACCTGATCCATATATTGGCAAATGTTGTCCATTGCCAATGAAAATAGAGTTATTAGAAAAAATCATAGGAGTGGTTATTTTAACTGAGTTTGCAGTCAAATGAGAAGAGGCGCCAGTATCCATATACTTTGGGTCTTGAAAAGTTTGTTGAGAGTTGTTAAACGCCGCTCCAATAACCGTTGGGCTGAGTGCATTTAAGGCTTGAGGAGGTGCAAACTGGGCCTTTTGGGCCGGACTCCAAATCTGTGCGGGCTGTTGGGGTTGCCCTTGTATGGGCTGAAAATAAATTGGGGCCTGAGACGCCATATGTACCTGAAGAAGCCATCAGCCCATAATTGGGAGACCATGGTTGCAACGAATAAGAGCTGGGGGTGGATTCCATTGAGCCTGATTGTTCTGCCACCATGGTTGTCCTTGTTGCCGGTATCCGTTGGACCGACCACCCTTGCCTCGGTAACGACGGCCACGATTTGGACCGCCTCGACCTCGTCCCTGATTCCGATTTGAATCATACTGGTATTGTTGCTGTAAGTAGTATGGTGGACGGTTCGGGTCGGTTGGTGGAATGGTTCCGGGTGTTTTTTGTTCTACTCCGGGTTGAGGTCGTGAACTCAAAAGGCGGTTTGGCTGTGGATTTGCTGTGCCGATTTTCGATGTTGCTCCAATTGTAGCATGCCCCTAGCCACATCCCATTCAGGTGTCCTCTGATTGATGAATGTGGCAATGTTTTCATATTCAGGGGGAAGCCCGCGAACCATCTGAAGAACCAGTCGAGTTTCATTGACAGGGAACCCGACATCTGAAAGTTGGTCTGCAATATCTTTTAATTTTTGACAATATTCATCCATTGATGACGGTCGTTTGGCTAGAATTCCTTTTAAAAGTTTGTCTGCAATATCTTTTAATTTTTGACAATATTCATCCATTGATGACGGTCGTTTGGCTAGAATTCCTTTTAAAAACAAAGGTAAAGAAATCAAAGCACATCAGTTATTGCATTCAAGATTCAATCACATGATTAAAAATTATAATGCAGGTCATGAGGTAATATCTTGTTAATACTTATGTTTACCTGATTAGATCACACTTAATTTTGTTGCATATTTCTTTCTCTTGTATTCAATTAAATAATGATATTTTATATATTTATCCCTACTTTTTTTCTCATACTTAATTAAACAATACCTTTTATACCTATATAATTACTTTTCTATTTTCTATTCAATCAAATAATATTTTTTTTAAACATTTATCATCAAAAATAATTTCTCTCTAATTACTTTAATAAACAGTGTTTTTATATATTTACTTTTTTTCATCAGTTTTTCTATATTTCTTTAATAACAATCACTATCAACCAATCTTTATAATACTAAAAATTCACTTACATAATTTATAAATTTATATAGGATCAAATATAAATTATCTTAACAAAATAAAATCTTTTTCCTTTAACCATTTGTTGTGACTATATACGAAAGGAAATAAAAATAAGATCAACCAAATAATATATATAAAAGTCTTATCCACTCCAAAACCAACCAACCACACAGAAACGAGAGGTATCACTGTATCAACAATGGCGTCTTCAACCCCGATCTTCTCATCACCACTCCCTCTTTCCTCACTCCGACCTCACGCGCCACCACCCCAAACTCTCTCCTTCACCACCAACGCAGCCCCCGAAGACTCCTCCTCCACCGACAGCACCGGCGACTCATCAGATTCCGGAAGCTTCGAAGACCGTCTCTCTCAGGTCCGGCTGCGTTACCGTAGCGGAACAGGGAAGAAAGCAGACGCCCGGAAGAGTAAGAAGACCGGTAAGAAAGCCGGTGGATCTGGCGGGAACTTGTTTCTGCCGCCGGTGCCGTTGAAGGAGCCGACGTCAGGTGGACTGAAGGTGGATTTCGGGTTCAGCCCGTATTCGGAGCGGATGAATGGGCGAGTGGCGGCGCTTGGGCTGGCGGCGTTGGTGTTGGTGGAATTGGCGACTGGTGAGAGTGTGATAAAATACCATACGCCGTCGATAATTTTTATTCAGGTGTATTTTGTGGCCGCCGTCACGGCGATTTATTGTAAGGTTGAAAAGGAAAAGGTCAGCATTTGGCCGTCTTCGTAACTCGGGTCGATTCTGGGAAACTTGACACCGATAATCGATCGGATACAGTTGTATTATTCAGGAATATTTTGTTTTTGAACAACTAAATAAGAGAAAATGTTGATATTTGAGGTGGTATATAATTATAAAAATAATAAAAAACTCTTTTTTCAGTTAAAATATATAGATGTTCTTAAACAACTGTTATTCTCGTAAACATGTGATCTATTGCTAAATCATGTTTTTGCATTACTATCAAAACAAAGATGAGGCCAGTTTTAAGGATCATGTTAGGACATTTTTATCTTCGACAACTAGCGTTGGAAAACAGTCACACTCACCATTTGTAGATCCTAAAGCTATACTACTCAGATGTTCAATCAAATAAATCTCTTTACGTGTTTAGATAATAGTCTTCGGTATATATTTTATCTTTTCTAACCGGACAGAAGACTAGTTATCTCAAAGAGGACGGTGTAATCTATTTTATAATTCAATCAACCGTAATTTGGCTGGTGTAATGGTGTATATCGGTTTTTGTTCACCCCTAAATAAGAAATTAGAAAATAATTCAAACCCACACCTTTGTCATTCAACCCATTACCAATAACCCATCTTCACATCATGTCACCCACTCACCTAGAAAAATGAGATGGTTAAAAATTGAAAAAAAAAATTGAAATTAGAATGCATTTACATATAAATGGATAAATTTGGATTCAAATTTACATATAAATACAACAAAATAAAGAGGTAAAGAGGTGAAATGAAGAAGTTGTCAAAGTATTTGAAGTGGCCAACCTGCTTATCTTGTCACACAGACGAAGTTGTTGAAGAACGGGAATCTGGAAGGGATACCTCTAGCTTATTTGCTAAAGATATCAAATTATTCATAAACAAACTCCTCTTACAGGACCAGTCAAATTCTGACCTCCTACATATTCAATATACTTGAATTGCACTCAGCACTCCCTTTCATGTTTGTGTTGTTGCACCTATAGTGGAATGAAAGTGGGTAAAAACATCATTTCTTGAAGTTGTGACTCGGACCAATGATATAATAATTTTGAACCATTGTAGTAAAGTTAACATATATTAGATGCGTCAATTTTATAAATATGGGGTGTATAACGTTATATGTGTGGACCATTAAGGGGCAAAAGTAAAATTCCACTAGTTTTAACGTTATTTTATTTTCGTGAAAATAACGTTAAAAGCGTTGGGTTGACGGTTAATCAGGCATCATGAGCCGGAGGTCTCTTTCGGAGCAGTCTCTCTATTCCTATGAGATAGAGGTAAGGCTTGTCTTCATCTTACCCATCTCAGACCCTACCTTTAGGTGGGATATACTGAGTACGATGATGATGATGATGATGATGATGGGTGTATAATTGTATATGACTAACCTTAAGCACAAGAATCATTGAAGAGGAATACCACCATTTTCATCCTCGCCCTCCATTAAAACTCCCATGTGTACCAGTATAAATATTAAAATGATCATGATTATAGTAAACCTTTCCCCTTACTCTCACCTGGACACAAGAAAGATTGAAATAACATTCAAAATTCATTTAAATATACATGTCTTTTTCATTTAAAACAAAAAGAAAGACGTGTGTTTGGATAAGCATTACGAGAGATGCTTGTCAAGGCTAAATATACCATTCATAATTAGATCGATAGCCTGAATGTCTTTGTTGACCAATTATTACAGTTGAAATCCCAAGTGTCTTCTGCACTTACAGAAACTTGTAAATTGCATTTAGGTCCACATGATGCTTCAACTAAACTTTTGTCAACTCGAGGCCCCAAGGGTTTCATCGGAATGCTAATCGGGTTCCGGATGTGGAGTCGGAATGCTAAGTGGGTTCCGGATTGAGAATCGGAGCGTTAATCGGACTCCGAATCGAGAATCGGAACGTTAACCGGACTTCGGATCGGGATACGGAATATTAACCGGATTCCGGATCGAGATTCAGATCGAAGTTCGGTTTCTGATTTGAAAAACGAGTTTTGGGTCTGAAATACGAGTTCTGCGCCGAAAACGAGTTATGTGCCGAAACTCGAGTTTCGGGCCTAAAATCAAGTCTTACGCCGAAAAATTGGTTACGGGTCGAAAACCATGTTTGGGTAAAAAAACAGTTCATGGGTAAAAAACTGTTCGGATCCGACCCGGTAAAAAATTGGGTAAATGTTAAAAGAGTAATAAAAAAGTTGGGGTAAATGTTAAAAGAGTAATAAAAAAGTTAGGGTAAATGGGTAAAAAAAAGTAAACCAAGGTAAAAATGGGTAAAAAAGGTTAAAACAATTTTTTTTCTGAAAATGGTAAACCAAAAATTGGAAACTGTTTAGAATATTATCTATGCTGTTAACCATTGCTTTTTAACGGAGTTAGTCACATGAAATGAAATGACAAGAAATAGAATGGACATATGACCCATACGTTAAAAAAAAAACATTTGGATGAAACCGACAATTGTGCCCAAACTATATGGACGAAGTTAGCAATTTACTCTTAAGAATATTTAGTGATATATAAGCAAATTTTGAATATTTTCAAAAGGGTGCAGATGGTAGAAGGAGAAAAAAAGTTAAATCATTACAAAAAGGCACTTCAGCAGTTAAACAACTCGCTACCGAAAATCCACCGGATGAGTACGATGAGTATTTGTGTATGTCGGAGAGGACTTCTCGTGAAAGCTTAGACTACTTTTGTATTACAATAATTAATTTATATGGCGAAGAGTATTTACTCAAACCAACTAGCCATGACATTGTACTATTGTACCACGCCCATGAAGAAAAGCACCATCTTCTGGGAATGGTTGGGAGCACCAATTGTACACATCTTGTTTGGCGGATGTGTCCAACTAGCTTACGTGGCCAATACTTGAGAGATGATCATTGTCAGGATCGTCCAAACGGTTAGAATGAATCTAATCAACTGAAACAAGACGGTAAAAACCTTCACAATCAATCAATGGCGGAAACAAAGATTGATTGGATCAAGACATGAGCTCAAAAATGATAAACAACAATGAAGAGTGAAAACAGAATGTTCTTGTATATTGCAAAGAAGAAGGGTTACTGATTACAATGAATATTCTCTCAAACAACAAATTCTCTCGTATTCAGCACACTTTCCAAAACCCTAACTTAT
>WOUH02000009.1:9589997-9608008 GCA_009936405.2 Stevia rebaudiana
GGCTGTGATCAAAAAATTTATTGTATTATAAATTGTAAGATTTCACTAATACTTATTAAATAATTTAGGTAGCCAATTTTCTATTTCACATAATTCAATTTGTATATTTAATTCCGTTTAAAAGTTAAAGTTAAATGCCAAACTAATTACAAAATTCATGTCAAAAGTTGAAATGCCATTTTTTTGTCTAAAAGTATTAATGAGCTAAACTATAAGGACCAAAATAGTAATTTCCTAAAAATAATATAGCTGATTTAATCATATGATTTAATGCTGACGTAAATTCTCTTTTAAGTGTGAACACACTATGCTGTTCAAGAAAAATAGGAAAAAAAGGTACTTATATTGTAGACTATATATAATATAATAACTTAAAAAACACGATAACAACTTTAGACGTGTCGTGTTTCTATTGGACTCATATCACAGTCGAATGAACTCGTTTGACTTCGAATCAAAAGGTAATGGAGTCGTGGGTTCCTTTCACACTCTTGTCGTTTTGTTTATTTCTTTTTGCTGTAATTATTAATTTATTATCAATTTATCACCCATTCACCATGTGAGTGTTTTACTTTGTAGCTGTTTTTTTTATTTACTTTGTAAATTTTAATTGTTGACCTTAACTTTGAAAGGTTGCTCACATCCGATCGTAAAGGGTTCCAGTGGTGCTTCCGATTGAGTGTTAATGTGTTATAGTACACAATTAGTTTATATTAAAACTAGATAAATTTGATAAAAATAATATGGTCATCAACAAACCCCACTATTCTAATCTATCGGGCTGTAAAATACATGATAGGATAAGAAGATTATATGGATATAGGTAGGGATAGAGATTAATAGGGGCAAAAAAATAAAGAATTCCAAAATATGAGGGGCTTATGCTGTTACAAACCAAACCAAAAGACAAGTTGAAGCCAATCCACCACTAATCATTAGACCCTAATCAATAGATTAACTGGATGATACACATTTCGCTCAAAGTCTAAACATGGTGTTAGGTCTCAAACTCCATCATCAGATCTCACCGATTCCATCTACGAATCTAGATCTGAAACCACAAACAAACCTCATTAATCCTTTTTTTCCAAATCAAACCGATCCAAACACGCAGTGTCAATTCCTCACGTTTTTACATCAAATCGAGGACAATTAGCTCTACAGGATTCAAACTCAAACCACCATCTTCAAAAGAATCGAATGGTAACGGTGACGGTGGCGGTGGAGGAGTCGCAGATGATCGAAGGAAAGATAGAGGCGGAGACGGTGACGGAGATGGATATGCATATGATATTTTGTTCTTCTATTTGCGGTGTGTAGAGCTGTTATTGCGTGCACTTGCATATCGGAGTGATGTGGTGACGGTGAGGTTTCCGAGATCGTCGGATAGTTTCTGTGCAAAAGCGGTGTTGTTGATGTGGTTTATGATGATGGAGATTTTGATGGCTTTTGATCGGTTTTTAGAGTATGTTTGTGTAAGTGTTCTTCTTGTCGCATCGAGTGTGGTTAGTATTGCTATGTATTGGCTTTGAAGTTTGTCTGCAAATTGTTTATTAAACGATCTGTCTTGTAATGTTTGACATATGCTTCTAGCTCCTTGTTGGTTTAAATGTTTTCACCTTTTTATTCAGATTTATCACTGGTATATCATGGTTTTATATGTAATTTTACTTTTTAAATATGTTTAGATGTAACTAGTAGGATAAGAGTGCTCTGAGATAATATAAAAATTGAAAGTATTTCTCGGTCACATGGTTATGGTTGGGAGTATTATAATCAATAAACTTAAAATTAAATTCATCTTAATGGATAAAAAGTAGATGAAAATCCAATGGATTAAAATGAGAATCACGGTATAAATTTCCGTTTTAAATTATGTAATGTAATATTTTTACTAGTTTTTTGCTAGTTCGTTTTAATGAAAAATTTGATTGGCTATTAAAAAAAACCCTACTAATTTACTAAACCGATCGGTTATAGGTAATTGTATCACCATAACCGAAGCTAGATTGTGATTTTAGGTTAAGCCTTCTTTTAAAACCATGTGTGGTAATCAATTTAGAACATTCACAGTAGCTTTTTCATCCTCATTTGTACTTTTTATAATTAAATAATATTTTTTATACATTTAACATTATCTCTTTCTCTTTCATTCACTCACAACCATTTTAAAAACTATTAAAATAACATCATTACTTTTTCTCTCTCGTACATCAAAATCTCAATCTCCATATTTTTTTCCTAACTTTGTAGGAAAAACTACCAAATTCCCAAATATTTATCTCTTCTCTACTCACAGCCACTCTCAACCACAACTTAAATTAAACCAAAATTGACTTTGCACGTCCTTCCTCCTCCCCATCTCATTATGCAAAGAGTTTGGCCCTTACAAACATATGAAAATACGTTAGAAATATATGAAAAGGTGCTAGAAATACATGAAAAAAATGCATGGTTCACTTTGTTTTAGATTAATTCGAATAAAATTGCACTAAACCATAGTCGATCAGTTTGGTCAGAGTTTGGGTCAATTTTTTCTTGTTACAGTTCGATTTTCGGTTATGGTTCCCTAGCTGACGGGTTAAGTTATTAACATGAACATGTTCACGACATATATTTCTATTTGTGCACAAATTTGACCCTAACGCGCAAACCCTTAAAATCGTATAACCTAAACACAGCTCATTTAACCAGTTTATCTAAACATGTCAAAAAAGGTTAACAATCAGTAATCAAATTTTCAACTTTAAATCATGTAACCTAAACACAACTCACTTAACCAGTTATCTAAACATGTCAAAAAAGGTTAACAGTCAGTAGTCATATTTTCAACGTGTTAATAAGTATGATATATAAAAAAAATAGGCTAAACAGTTTAATGAGACGACACATCTCATTAAACGGGATGAAGAATCAACCTATTTGACTTAAGTGGTTAAACATGTGCAAGTGAGTGCAACGTGAACACAACCCGCTATATAGAAGGATTAAGAAACGAGTTAAATATGCCAATGTAAAAGAGGTTTTTCCTTATTGTTATTGTTGTTTCAAAAATTAACACCCCATGTAACTTAGCATAATTGATGACTTGATTATCGCTAAGAAAAACCACACCGTTAGAGGCGAGGACACGTTTTAACAGATCTTTAACATGAGGGACTAACATTAATACAAATCACACCAAAAAGGTAACACTTGAAACTATTCCACCACTAATGACTAATCAAAACCCAACAAATACATAAACTCCACAATCATTAGTCAACATCTCCCCTAAACATGGTGTCAAGTCTCGTTCTCGGATCCCCTTTTCACACACATCCGACCTCATCTATTCCATTCACAAACCCAGAACGGAAACCAGAAACAGTTCTTAATCCCTTCTTCCAAATCAAACCGATTCAAACACCCAGTTTCAGTTTCTCACAGTTACACCTCAAATCAAGGAGAAGGAACACAAATAGGTTCAAACTTGAAACATCATCTTCAGAAGGATCGAACAATAATGGTGGTGGTGGAGGAGTTGCAGAAGATCGGAGGAAATATAGAGGCGGAGACGGTGACGGAGATCGAGATGGATATGAACCTCCGCGACTTTATTTGCGGTGGTCCGATTTGTTGTTGGGTGTAGATCGAGGTGGTGCTGTTGTAATCGGGTTGCCCCGAACGTTGGGCGGGTTATGTGCACGTGCGGCTTGGCAGATTTGGTTAACAATGAGGGAGTTTATGATAGTTATTGATCAGTTGGTAATATGTATGTGTGTAGGTGTCGTTCTTCTCACCGTGAGTGTGATCGGTGTTACTCTGTATATGGCTTCGTTGATTGCATATTGTTTTATGAATAAGAAATGTTTTTATTTATTTATTTTTATTTATGACACGATAAAACGTGTACAAATACAATCCTAACAAATAGAATGACTTAATTTCAATACGATTAACCTTTACCATTTACATGATAAAATGGTTCTAATTTCTAAAGAGTATTATCTATTGTAAATTGTTACATGTGAATCATGTTTGGAGTAACTAAGTTAGAGCATTCACACCTTATTCTCTAAAACAAGTATATCTTAAAATTATATAGAAAAATTTAACAAAAACACATAATTCAACTTCATTCCCGTTATCTGTATTAGAGAAATGATTTAGAGAAGTTGAACTTCTTCTCTATCGATAGACTTTGGGATGTAGCATGTAGGAGGTGCCTAAAAAATAACTAAATTTTACAGAAAAATTAGTTTTTTAGTTAAATTATATGGATAGAGAAGGAGGATGAGATGTGAATTGAATGCTCTTAGATGAGGGATCCTGTGTTTGTCCCATGCAAATAATATAGCCCTAGCAAAAAATCGACGTTTTGAAGATCATTGCAGCAAAAACAAGGGAGGGAGACAGAGCTCATGTGCTAGAGGGTCGACCGAAGTTCATGTGCATCTCGCGATCGACTGAAGCATATTTTGCTTATGGTCAAATTCTTGCCATGCAAAGGTTGTTGAGGCATGCTTTGTCTGGTTCAGTTTCATCTCGTTTGCGTCTGATTTAGTTTCATCCTCATCTCGTATAGTTTTATTTTGTCTCTGTTTGTTTAAAGTCCATTTCCATCTGAGGGTCGATTCTTGCATCTACACTTGTATTCATTTGGCATATAGAAACAATATGGAAACACATGAAGGTCAAGTTAATATCCTTTTCATAAGGTAATACTTTTATATACTTCTAGTTACCGTACCCTCGGTGACCAACGAACATGTTTTTGATGGAATTAATTTAAATTCCAATATATTTTGCGAACTAAACATAATCTAAGTCAGTTGGTTTACAAAAGTATATTTATGGTAGAAGATCTTGCCTAGGTTATAATTTATTAAAGAAATTAAAATGTAAAATAATGACAAAATGGCATAATTACCCTTCATTGTATATTTTTGTTTGTAACCATATATGTAAAATAAAGATAAACACTTGTGTAAATTTATAAAATGTATTATATATCTTAATCGTTTTACAAAGTTTTGTTGCGACTTCATACACTGCTTATTTTCTACTAAATTGATTATACAAAAATTAACTGAAAGCATGCTTGTAAAAGTGCTAGGCGCTGCTTGGTCAGTCGACTATGAAATATCGAGTACGCAACCTATTCATGAGTACTTGGATTTCTCGACTAGTACCCGACCTAGACGGGGAGTACTAAAGAGTTTTACGACCCTACTGAAAGGACAAAAATTATAATATGAAAAGACAAAAAAAACTTATTTATGTAAGACATTTATTATAGTAAATGAATTGTGTGAACCAATTCGTAAACGGAGGAAAAGTAATAAAATCTATAACTACGCATCAAATTATTTATTTATTTGTTAAGAAATATAACAATGGATAATCCGTAGGTACCCGGGTCGGACATTATATAAACCGTGATTTCGTGTGGATACTTCTCATGTGGCACCGAAGGAGGGAAAAAAAACTTGGCCGCCAAAAAATGCGAACATACATGGATGCTTCAGATTTACAGTCATCTTCCTGTCGAAGCCTGCATAGTTTTGAAGTATCGTGCTAGAAATCTGTAATTCTAGGTTTTACGGTCCCTATTCTCTCATTTTCTGCTCGATCAGGTAATAATTATGTTTTAAGCGTGTGTTACTATGAACATGAGGTGATTTTTGTGATATTGATGATTGCTTACCGGTTAAGGTTTGATTTGATCTGATCCGAAATCTATATGAGATACTGAGTTTGCCACTTGACGTGTTTACTGCTTATAAGCAGATTGAATGCGCGTTTGAAGGTTTTGTAATTGTTCATACCTTAAGATTTGGTGTTAATTTCTCATGATCTGAACTTCTGAAGTCTTCTTATCTTACCTGAGACACATTTCGCGTGAGATTATGTTGAAGTTGTGACATTGAAAACTGAATTGTAATTTCGCAGTAGGAATTGGTCTCCTTTTATAAAATGTAGCTTTCAAATGTTTGACAGAATCAAAATAAATGTTATTTTTTAGTTTTACACTGAAAAGTAACTCATTTGATCATGTAAACATCTAACATTAGCTAAGAGTTTTGCCAATTGATGTGGATTTATCAAAACGTGATCAGGATCTACTATTTTAATGCTAGCTGAAGAGATAGTTAGAAGAAACCACTTCTCTCATTTAGATCATAACATATATTTTGACATCTCTTAAGCACGAAATATGTCATTCACCGCAGTTGATTCACCATTTTGAATGATGATATATATGTTATCATCAAGATCCTTTAAATGTGAGTATCTAATGGTTTTAGCAAAAATAGTAACATACGATGTTGTTTGTTTGTGATAACTGTATAAGATGTTGGATAGATATAACATCAAGTTTGGTCATATGTGGAAACCAAATTCACTTGAATACCACTTGCACAAACAACGGTTGCAGTCTTGCAGATGAATTGTACTATTTAGAAGCTGACTGAATTTTGAAAATGCATACATAATATATACGAAAGTAATAAAGGAACATATAACATATTGCTCAACTAACCTCTTTATTATATAAAATGGGCTAACTGGTAAAAAAATGGCTCCTGTTATGAGCATAGAGAAATGAATTAATGATAATATCAGTCTTGCAACATCTTCTCTCTGACTTACATATGTCATTGCGGGTGCCTTAAACGCACAGACAGTTGAATGTACAACAATTGGTTAGTGTCTGAGCTATTTAACCTACAACAATACTTTAATCTGGAGCTTTATATATGTTTCATAGCTCATTTATTTTTCTTTGTTTTTTGTGTGAGCAATTTACTTGCTGGAAAGTGTAGTCTAGCCATCAGGGGTCTTGGAGTCCTATTTATTCGATCAAATCCTCTCACACAAACAAATCCTGCAAAAATTTTAACAAATATTATTATACTTTTATTTTGTTGTAGGCGTTACAGATATATAATCTTCAGAAACATTTTTTTTAATAATATTTACAATTGCTGTAACATATTAAGTAGTGCTTGGATTATTCTGTTATTACTTAGAAGCTTAGCATGTCTTTAGCTATATTTATTGGATATATTTACCTCTAAAACGCAAGTATTTTTTTTATTTTATTTATTTTTTAATTAAAGCTATTTTGCTGTTGGGTTTTAACATAAGGATATCAGAGCACATGATATTAAAGTCATGGCTGCAAAACATGTAGGAGCTCTGGAGGAAAATTATGAGTTATAAATAAGTAATTTTTATTGGTTAAATTAATGGCACTTTTGCTGTACCACATGTGCATGCTTTTAACAAAGTTAAAACATATCTATTTCATGATTAAAAGCACTCGTATGTAGTTGTGTTTGATAATTAAAGAATTAAATACCTTTCCAAAAGCAGTATTGAATTCCCTCAGTTGTTAGCCCTAACAAAAACAGTTTTCATGTTATTTTTCAGCTAAAAACATGTTAACTTTGAAGAAATGCAACATATGAATATATAATCTATGAGGTTGTACCTTTGAAGATTGTTGATACAGATGTACCAAAGTAAACTTTTCTTCTTGGCAAGTTCCAAATCCATGACCTTGGAACATCAATTGGATTCATGCTTGATGCATGATCTGCAAACATCTGCATGAGGTACAATGCACATACATTGATTATTGATGACATACTACTAGATGTATCTTTTATCATGATTACAAGTCTAAAAGCTATAACCTTTATGCTAGTTAGATCTTATATTATATTCTGTGTGGATAAAATGATAAAGAAAACAAGAAACAATTTGAAATAGCAGATTTATATACCTCATTTACTTGAAAATATGTGCCATTGAGTGGAAAACTTCCATGCATTGCTGTTCTGCATGGTATCTGTTATTAAAGTAATTCAAAACCAGCTTGTATAAGTTATAACTTGTTAGTTACAGTACGTATTTTGTATTAAAACAATAAAGCTTCTCACCAAAATAGTTCCTCTGACCACTTGGGAATTAGCTTCCTTTATACAGTTGCATGAAAAGCATGTTGTCTGATCACACAACTGTCCTGATTGCTGAGCTGTACAATCTCTTGAGGGAGGCTGTACTGAATTTGCAGTTTCACCTGATATGACAATTTCAAATTAAGTTATGAGAAACATGTTTCTATAAAAGTAATTGTTCATATAGGCAATTGTTGTATACTTGTATCTACTTAATTTAAATATATCTCTATGGTATAATAATTAGCATCATGTACATAAAACTTGTTGATGTATCATG
Organism: Stevia rebaudiana; assembly: GCA_009936405.2. NCBI lineage: Eukaryota > Viridiplantae > Streptophyta > Magnoliopsida > Asterales > Asteraceae > Stevia > Stevia rebaudiana. Next base: position 9,598,227 of record WOUH02000009.1, read on the forward strand.
CATCGCGAGTCGCGACCCAGTTTTGTCTATGTGGGTTACCAACCTGGTGTCCATATTGCTAGAAGGTAGGGGCTTGGGTCATCAGGTTCTCTTTTGTCCAACTGTAAAAAGTAGAACGCAGAGTTAATTGGTAATTAAATTCATAATACGCGTTGAAGATTTGGCAAAACACAAATTTACTAACCCCTTCCAAAAGCTGATGGGAATCTGGAAGTTCATACCTGCAGTATGGTGAGAGTAATTAAAGTGGCAGAATGTATTGTATAAATTTACTTTTCAGTTTTTTAACACTCTTGCTATTTTTTACCATTAGCATCAGTTGTCACTATTTCTAAAAGTCATCTTTTAAAGAGTCAGTTACATGGATAGTCCCTTTGCTTTGCAAAATTTCATTTTTGGTCCCTAGTGATTAAAATTTACCCTTATTGTCCTCAGGGCAAAATTTCATTCTTGTGGGATTTCACTGGGTATGTTTGTTTGTTTGTTTGTTTTAGTCCTCAAATGTCTGACACTTTATAACACCTTTGGTCCTTAAGGCAAACTTTTAATTGAATTATTGTTGCTGCCCTAAGGACCAAAGGTGTTAGAAAAAGTCAAATATTTGGGACCAAAAGGGTATTTTTTATACCTAGGGACCAAAAGTGACATTTTTGCAAAGCAGAGGGACCATCTGGGTAATTTACTCTTTTTCAAATTTAAAAGTCAACTGGTGGTTTTGACTTACACTAGATGCTCGGTTCGCAACCGGCTTACATCTTTAAGTTTAGGTGTCGGGATTGAAGCAGCGTTAGGATTTAATGCAACTAATGCTTTAGACATATCGCCTTGAAGTTCTTTGCTACCATGCAGTATGTTCTGCAAATTCGTTGTAAACTCTTCCATGTTGAGTTTGATACTTGGAATTTCATCAGAATCTTCATAATATTGATCCTCAATGTCACTTATTGATAACTCATTGGCTTCTGGCTCAGGTGTTGTTGGTTCCTCAATTATCGGTTCGCAGTTTCTTCCGGAAGTTTCTGCGCTTTCATTTAATTCATTTTCAGCTGGAGGTAGTGACATTGGCCTGATAATAACAGGTGGTATTGGGTCTGTTTTAATAGGAGCATCTGAAGTCACTATTCTTTTCTCTTCTGGTCCTGGGAGAGCAAGCCTTGCACTGCACCATACAGAAGTCTTTAAAATATTAAATGTCTTTTATTCTCTTCAAATAAACCGTTTTATTGTTTTTCAGGTTTTTGTTCAGTCTTCCAGATTTTTTGATGTGTATAAGACGTCTGAATGTTTTTTCAGGTAATATATCTTTCACCTTCTAATGCTGTTTTTAATGATTAACCAGGTTCATATGCTTTTGTGTGTGGATTGTGTCCTACAGTACATGCTTTTGTGTGGATTTGTGTTCCATTACGAAAACTAATAAAAGCAGGAAAGAATTAAAAAAAAAGATTGATAATCATACCTTGCAAAAGCACTAGCAAAATGCCTGCACTCTGATCGCATCGGACACGCATTACAATTTGGTTTACTTTTTGTGCAAAACACCTTCATTTTAGATTTATGTAGTCTTTAGTAAATCCTCCTATTTTTAATTCTAACTAATCTAACTATTAAGGTGTTAATCATAACATACCTTTCCAAATGTTATCATTTGGTAGTGTAGCTCATATCTGTCAAACAACCACATGACATGTTAGTCATTACAACAAATAACCGTAAGTTTTCATAAAAAACTTGAATTAAAGTTTGATACAAAAATATTTTTTATTCCCAGTTTTTTTATATTCTTTTCAAGTTTGTCTAAGTATTACTTACAAAGTCAACTGATCCAGCTTGCACAGTCTAGGCCAAATGTATTTCTGAATGGATTCCAACACTGGATACCTGTGTGAAAAGTTAATCAGCTTTTTTTTGTATTGCAATTAATAAATTTCTCTTAAAGAACTTTGATATGCTTACATTTCCAATAGATGCAGTTGGAGTGATTCTGGTAGTGGTTGAAGAGGGACCCACCCAAGTCTCACTGCTATCCTCCCAACATTTGTGTCAACCTGGAAAAAAGAAATCATGGTAAGTCAAACTTCAACAGGTCAAGCTTGTTTAAATACATATTATTTATAACATCAACTTACTGGAAAAGCAAGATGATGAAGTGTTAACAGACGCACACATTCCACACTTTTCAGCCCCAACCCCCGAAAACTCAGCAAGTATTCCCTTTCATACAAAGATTAGAGGTAACTCATAAGCTATAATATTTATAAATGCATTATTTAAATTTTGGTCAACTTTATCGTTTGAAATTTAGAGCTTACTTTGCTTTGTCAGGAGGTGCATCTCTTAACCATTCCAGGTCGATTGACCCATGATCTCTAACCAGGCGGTTAAGGAAGTCCTGCATATAAGTAGAGATTAATTGGGATCATTCGGATCGTAATTTTTATATGTAATTTTTCAAACTTACACACACACCCACATTTTTAACCAACTTTGACCAATTCTTTTGAAGATTTTTACCAATTTGCTTGTTTTGACTGATTTTGACCGATTTTAGCCTCTAGTTAGGTGAAATTGCAACGGGGGGCTACCGCTTAACAATTAATCGCTGATTAATCAGCGATTAATCCTGATTTTTACAACACTGCCAACTACTGATTTACAGAGCAATGATTTTGTAGTACCTTAATCCGATCAGCTAACAAGTTATTCATTCCCCGTTCCTTAATAGCATCAGAAATCTCATTCACATGAGCTTGTCTCACTGCTTCATAATCAATGGAATCCATTGCATCTTTACTTCTCTCTTTCATTTCACAATTAAACAATGCTTGTTTCCTCAAGCTATCCCAATCAAATTCTTTTTCTTTTCCCTCATTTTTTTCTTTTCCTGCTTTTGGCATATTTTTACCGCGCCCACTTGATAGTTCATGAGAAGTGTTTTGCTTTTTTGAGTTTGCTTCAGTGACCGTATTCTCAAAGCAAATTTGTTTATCCACCATAGAAATCTTGTCCTCAACATTGATCATTGGTATTCCTCCAAACATAGTGTAATCTTGTTTTGGAGCATTTGCGGTACATTTCTCCAATGTTTCACTTTCACCAGTTTTTGTTGTCTCCTTGAACATTTCTGTCACCTGTTTATTGGCGTTTAAAATACTAGAATCTTTGTTTTGTAAGTTGTATTCGTCTAGTGGCGTTTCATTTTGTGGACAACTTACGTTACCTGTATGGTATAAGTTTGTCACTCCAGAGTTGGATGAATTTGGATTCATTCGAGGAATTTGCGTGTTACATGCAGATTCATTTTCTATATGATGCATGTTTGTTGTCAGGTCATCAAATAATGTGTTTTGGGAATCTTCTTTGACCATAACAGATTCTTCTTTCTGTGGTGTACAAGATTGTTTACTGGTTTCAATTTCAAACCCAGCTGTTACATCCTCTGCTTCTGAGTTTGACCCTGAACTTGACCTAAGTTCGTCAACAGTTTGACTTGTGGAAGAATCAAACGAATCTTGTGTCAGAATCACTTGTTCCTCTGAAGATGCCATTTTTTCATGAGATTCTATGATGTCATTTGCTTCTTGAGTTTCATGTGGTTGTTGGCAGCATGTTTTTTTAGCGGTTGTTGATTTGAGGGGGAATTTTGCTGCAAGAGATATGAAAGCAGAACTGCATACATCGTAAAAGTAACAATATTCAATAATTTACATAATATCAGGTGTCAATCTAAAGGTAATTATACAACACAAGTTATCAATTTCACCTTGAAAGATGATCTGAAACATTTTGAGTGAGAAAGACACCAATCACCGAGTCAACCACTGATCCTTTCCATCGTGAGAATCTTCTATCTCCTGAAAAAGGTAACATTTATTGACATATTATAACTTTTATATATTTTTCCTACTGCAGGTATTTTGACTTTTTGAGTATATATATTAGCAGTGTCAGATTTTCAGTATTAACTGAGAGTGTTTTATTTTAACTTAATCTAGAACCTGCTTAAACCATATGAATCAGATTTATAATTTTTCAGTATTTCAATACCTGTATACATTTGTTTAAGTTTATTTTCTATAGCTTAAACTTACATGTACTTTAACCTTTGATAGTCTGACGAATTTTGCTAAAAGCAAACTAAGGTTACTAACCTATTTTTTTTATTTTTAAATAATTTACCTTGAACTAGATGCATACGAGCAATGAACGAATCTGCGCGTCCACGAAACACTCGCCTTTCATTTTCCCACCATTTTTCTTTATCTTTATCTGGTGTTTCATCACCTTCATTCACTTCAATACCCATCAATAAGTTCCAAAGTCTTTCTGATTCTGGATCTAGGTCTACTTTAGGACGCGGGACCTGTTTTTTGATTGGTTGAAACGGAATAATGGCCTCACTACCTCTGTACAGAACAAGTTCACCTTGCTGTTTTATATTTCCATCATAAATGTGTAAGCTTTGTAACTTATTTGTAATATAATCAACTGGATCTTCAGCCTTCTGTTTCTTTGGTCGTCCTGCACAATTTGCAAGAAATATTCAGACACGCTAAACTTTGTAACATGTGAAAAACAGTATTTTTTTGTTCTAAACAATCTACATTTTGCGTTTTTTGATCCATTTGTTATATTTTATTTTTAAACAGCCCAAATGGATAATTGGATATTAAATACAATTATTTAATTAGCTAAAATGGAAACGGGTTGGAACAGGTTGAAAATTTTTAAACTATATTCAAAGTGCCTAAACCTTATTGTCAGAAAGTTCAGATTTTTACTGTAATAATATATATATATTTTTTTAAATATTTTACAAATTCAATATTTATGAAATCCATCATATAAAAGACATTATTTTTCGTGTCAGCTCACTAAAACGTTACCTGTTCCGACACGAATCTGTTATGAATTGTTACACACCTCTATTAAAAAATGTTTTATATGGTTTCTAACCATGTACCTCGTGGCTTTGGAAATTGCTGGTAACGGTTTACGGATTTGTTTCGGTGTTGTTGAAGCATCTCATTCAATCCATTTAACTTTTGATTAAATGAATTTGGCTTTACAATTTGCTTATTCTCTAACTTAGGGTAATTAGCTGTAACCGCATAATTAGATAACCATTTCGGTGTAGTAGGTTGCGGTGGATTCCAACTAATTATTGAACCACGAGTATAGTTTGGTAATCTTTCTGGTATCGATCTCATTGTATGCGGTTGCATAACTTGCATTCTAGATAACACCTGTTGTTTCTGTAAATAATTTCTAGCAACCATTGGCGGTAACAACTGGCGGTTTCCAACATTCATCATCTTACAAGATGGGTTGATTCTTCCATTGCTAAAATCCACCAACTTCATAGCTGACCCATTTCCATAAATACCCTTCATCTTTCTTGAATTATTTTGAAACTCACTTTCTATCTTCAATTTCTTTTGACTTTCCATTAAAACATTGCTTAAATTGTTGCGGTTATAACCGCGATTTGCAACCCCTAACAACATTTTCTGGTACAAAAGAAGAGAATTCATTGCATTCATGTTACAACCCATCTGCTCCGAATTTTGTCTCTTGATTCCTCTTCTTTCATTCAAGTCAACCATACCCTGCTGATTTGTAGGCCCCATACCCGCTTGAATGACAATATCCGTTATTCTTTTTTCATGAACAGCTTCATTTACTTTATTATAACCATTATTATCCCATCTATCTTGTTTTAGACTTGTGGTCATATTCAAACCATGGTTGTTTGTTGCAATGTTCAACTCTGACAACATTTTCTGTTGTTGGAACATGTTTCTTTCTTGCTCTATGTTTTTTGGATTGACATTGACATTTATACCCTGCTGACTGCTATTATTATCTTCTACAACATCCAAGTCAAAGTTCAGTTTTTTACATGCTTTAGGTGGCGTCTCAACATCATCTCCCCTGCTTTTCTCTTGACTATTCTGTTGACTTTTCAAGCTATCAACGCCCTTTTTCCGTACGTACTTTCTTTTAACTCTTTCCGGAGTTATTTCATTTGAATTAATCACACCTTTTCTTTTCACATACTTTCTTTTTACTCGAATCTCATTAGAAGAATTAATTTTCGGATCTTTCGGTGTTCTTTTCGGTTTCCCTTCTCTAATCACCTTCGGGCGGTGTTTTTTTCTTCTTGCTGGTGTTTTCTGGTTTGGTGTTTTATTCAAAATATTATCTTGTTCATCTTTATCTTCAAAAGCAATGTTTTCCTTTTCTGTTGCTGAAATTGCAGAAGGTGGTGAGTTATTAATCGTCTGCAACAATTCATTGTACAGATCCTCAGCATCTTTATTTAATACCGTTTGATTATCATGCATTTCTTTTGATAAAGTGGGACTTTCTTCAACTGGAAAGTTGACTTTTTCTGGTACTCTTTGAGTATTCATATGCCTTTTATGATTTTCTGGTGTGATTGGAGTAAACGAGAAAGAATTAATTATGCTTGATGCTGTTGCAACTGATTTATATCTTGGTGGTGAACTCGGGTTGTAGTATTGTCCATTTACCGGGAATCCATCTGTGAGAAACAAAATTGTTCTATTTACATAATAATCGAAATATGTTAGTTTGTTATAAGTAAATGAAAGAATTTTTCTAGTTTTGCTGCAAATTGATTTTTCTACTTTTTAAAATAATCCCGGACCCTATCAATAAAATAGAAAAGATTTAATCAATTATTACAAGCTGCCTTAAAATTACTATTTTGGACATACTTATGCATTATTATTTGATAATGAATGGTGAATTTGCAACAAAAAGACAGTATGATGGTTACAAACTAATTTGCTCTAAAATAAATAGTTCTATACAGTACTAAAAATTCTTATAGTTATTGCAGCTTAAATCATTTGAACTTTGTAACAAAACAACAACATTACTCACCTTTTGGGCTATTTTCAGTACTGATCAAATTTTTTGAAGTGAACCTCTGAGTTTGTTGACTTCCAGACATTGAAGTCAAAGTATTGAAATAGGAAAGTGAGGACGAGCCTTGGTTGGAGGCGTGATTCTGATACGCGCTAGAGTTCAGATTTTGGTGAAAGTTTCTTTCAGTTGTACTCGCAACCCAACTCTGGTTCCCATTATTATGAACCACTGGTAATTGTGGTGTTGAGTTAACATTTTCAAGAATCCCATCTGTATCAAATGTTCTTTCTTGTAACAAATCTGTGTACATCCCAAGTAAATCATTCCAATTCTCACTTTCTAATTGATTTTCTTGCATCTCCACAGGAATCGGATTTGAAATCTGGTTTATTTGCTTTCTTGAAGTCACTGGAGTCCTGCAATTCTCACTTTCTCTAATTCCATTCCCGTGAGGTAAGTTTTCTGAAACTACTGATCTCCAATTATTATCAGTTTGCACAATTCCATTCCTTTGTAAAATTGTGTTCTCAGTAGTTGTATTCCAAACATCTCTGTTATCAACCGTTTCATTATCCACACCCATTCGCGGAGTCATTATTGGATTCCTTTCACCCACAACTTCAATTCCACTGCTCATTGTTGCCAGTGAATTCCAGCTATTCTCAATTCCGTTCTCGTGTGGAATCGGCATTCCATGAGTCATAGAACTTAAAGAATCCTTATTTTCATCAGAAATTTGAAAAATACTCTCGAGATTCATACCGGAATCCCGAACACCCAAGGTTTGGGGATTATGTTACTTTTTTGCAATTAGTTTTCTCTAAATCCGACCCATTTCACCATAATTTGTCCTCTGAATCTCAATGGAATGGAATTGAATGGTATAGAATGGTATGGAATGAATTCTCTTATTAACCTTAATTCCCATCTCTTGAGTTATAACTTATAAGTTCCATCTCTGAACCTAACCTGCAAAAACCCCCAAATATAATATTTAATTAAAGTACACAGCTACCTAAACAATGCCTAAAAAATCTGGTACAATTGAATAATTGACACTTTTCAGAAAAAAATGTCAAAAGAATACAATAAGCTTTGTCTACAAGCAAAGAATTTGCATAATATATGAATTCACCAGTTAATCAATTAACAAAAAATCGATATTAACAAAGAGAATTGAAAGAATCAAAACAGCAGTAAAGTGAATTTAATTCCTGAATTACGAAAATGTGGTTTTTTTGGTGAATTGAAACGAACACACAGAAATCAAATTGAAACCCTATAGAATTGTAACAGAATTGCATGGTGAATTCGTGTAACGAAACGTATCACGTCAATTTGATAGGAAAGAATAAAAATGTAATACAAGGAGGTAGAATTTGTAAAATTGGATATCAGGTGAAGCTGAGCTCACCGATCTCTGGTTCTGGCGTCATCGCCGGAGCAATTCGCCGGAGAATAAGTCAATGTCGGAGAGCCAAGTTAGTGTGTGTGAGAGAGAGAGGAGAGAGAGAGAGAGAGTAACAAGATGGTACATAATAAAATGACGCCTCGTTGTTTGTATTTGGGTAAGTCGTGAAAGGGCCTACTCTCCATTGTTAAATCTCGCTCATACCTTAAGCATTCACGTGAAACTCTACCCTTCCCATGCATGATGTGTTTTCGAGTCTCATTTAAATAAACCTGAAAAGATTTGTGTTCTCGAGTTTTAAAAAAAAAAGTAAAAAGAAATAAAAGGGAATATTTAATATTTTTTCCCTCCTAACTTTCTTTTCGATTTGGATGTAAGGGAAATCATATGCGTATAATTTAAATTATTTTTCCCTCCTTTTCAACTCGAGAACATAAATACGTTATTATATTTTACTTTCATTCAAACTAGAACATGAATTGACAATCGTTTCACTTTACATCTTTTTTCTTCTTAAAATCTTAGTCTTTTTTTTTTTGTTTATAAAACTCAAGAACAAAACGCTACTTTTTTATTTCTTTTTTACTAGCTTTTATTCGTGTATGATATCTCTTGTTGAAGATCATTGACGTAACTTGTTATCCATTTAACCTTTATTTAGACCTAAACAGTTTATATTATATTATTTAACGTATCACGAGCAACTCATTTAAGTATATATGGCTTTCTTTTCAATATAATAATATTTTATAAATAGTTAGTTGAGATGTTACAATTAGTATTTTATTTAGTTATGATATTTATGATATTATAATATTAAACGAGCTAGATTTTGATTCACTAAACTAATTGTCTCAAATAATATTATAATAATGCTCCTTGTTTGAGTTTATTTTCACTCTGATCGGAGTTGAGATGCGAGGACTTCATATAAAAGACATGTTAATAAAATGAATGTAAAAACTTATGATTATAAAAAATGCATATTATCACTTCGTAATTTATAAGTTTTTAAGTAACTATAAAAGTATAAATAGAGAACAAAAACAAAGAAACAATGGCCGGTTTGCATGTTCAACAATATCTATATATAAAATCAATGGTACAATCCGAATAATGTTTAGTCTACATCCTTATCTACAAATCTGTAAGACATAGTATTAACTTACTGAGATCTTTCATAATAAAAACTCGACCTTGCATATAAAAAGTTGCACATTTTTTTTATGCAAGCGTTAGTTTTTCACTTGAAAAGTTTTTAATTTTAGATGAATAAAATAGATATTTGTTAAAAATTCTTTAAACGTCAGTTAAGGGATCACTTGGGTTTGTATGAGAAAATGGTTCCGCTCCATTTTAAAAAAGTGTTGACATTAACTTGAAAAGATTCTGATGATTCAAGTATATAATCGAATCAAAACAATCACACAATTATTTAGAGAACTCACGTATTATTATTATCAGGAAAATATAA
>WOUH02000009.1:9612539-9630325 GCA_009936405.2 Stevia rebaudiana
GTCGGAAGTTGCTTGCTCACTTCCCGGTGTGCTTGAGGTAGAAGTTTTAGAACGCTTTGTTGACGAGCGTCCGACAAACACCGGCACCGGTTGGACAAAGGGACTATTCTTTAATTCGTCCCAACAAGCGTAGTATGATGGCGAGAACTTACCATTACCATCGCTTGTAAATTGAGCCAACGACTCGGTGATAATCATCTCGTCGCTTTGCCCACTACGACGAGATGCTTTCTTTTGTTGAACAACCCCGTTGAATTTTTTAATTTTTTTGAACATATCTCCCCACTTTGACGAAATCATATCCTCATTTCGTCGCTGTTGAGGATCTGCATACTCGCGAAATTTCTTCCGAACATCTCTCCAAAAATAGGGACCCGTTCGATTGTTCGCTAAAAATTTAAAAATAAGTTTCATAAAAAAAGTGACAAAATAAATAATTAAAAAAATTTAAAATACCATACAATGTATAGGATCTTCGAAAGTGACGTGCCAAGCTTTCGCCAACCCAAGCTCCTCCTCGGGCGTCCATAACACAGGTCGGGCTCTAACCGCTACTTCCCCCGTCTTCTTTCTGTGGCTACGGGTGGTTTTTTCTTTCCCGCTAGACGGTTCAGGTTGCGTCTCGGGGACGATTTCTTCGAAATTTTGAGAATCAAGCGGGGATTCAAGCATATTTGTAAAATAACCCGCTTGAATATTTAACGGGTCAAATAAAGGTGGACGATTTGGATTGGGGTTAAATTGGTTTGGTTGAAATTGGTTGGGGTAAAATTGGTTGGGGTAAAATGGGTAGGGGTTAAATTGGTTGGGGTTAAATTGGTTGTGGTTAAATTGGTTTTGGTTTTGGTTGTTTTTGTTTGGATCCATTTGAAATTTATAAAAATTTAGAGAAGAATGAGAGGATTTGGTTGAGAAAAGTTGTAACAAATATAAAGGAGTGGTGTGGTATTTATATTTGGAAAATAAAATGATTTTTATTTTTATTTTTTTACTTTCAAACGGTCAAAAGAAGGGAGTGGGACCCACCCACCAACGGCTATTTTCTCCCCCACGCCCGTTGCAATCTCGTCGCCCCCCTTCCACGCCCTCAACGTCCCCCTCTCCTTCCACGCCCTCAACGCCCCACTGTGTTTCGGTGTTGAGGGGCTTCAAAGCCCTCCAAACACACCCATTTTTACCCTTTACACCGAGTCTTAGACGGTAGTAACTTTGAAGGGATGTCGATTGAGGACAAACATGTGTTTCTTGATGAGCACGTGAACACGTCACCAACCCAACCCTCGTGAGAAGCACGTGCGTAACATCATCTTCACAACCGTCGATCTTCCCCAAGAAAACGTATTAGACGGATCACAATAATAATACAACCAAAAATCATCACCACCACCATCAAACTTTAAATCTAGGCTAATGTGGAACTAAAACCCTGAACTAGTAAAGGAACACCTCTATCATACACTTCATCCCACCATACACTACAAGCAGATTGGTTCCCACACTATAATACGCCGCCGGAGAATGCTTGCGTCACCATCGTAGTCCCCCCTTCCTCCGCCGCCTCTCTGTAATGCTCGCCGGTTACATATCTTCACGTCCGAAATATTGGCTTCTCAATTCACCTCTCGCTCACTACGCCTTACCGGCTCCGGCTCGTCACCGTCACGTCCCCTCCGATGCCGGTTTTCCGATCGAACCACCACCATCGGCGACGGATTGCACCGGTCGTCTTCGATTTCCTTACCATTCTACATCTACAGGATTGAATTTCTCCACCTCCGACGTATGGCATGCTATCCTTCCGGCTGGAAATAGTCGGGGAAAACATAATTTCCGACCGGCCGGTGAGGGTTCATGGAACGTAGCTTGGGATGTGCGACCGGCGCGATGGCTTCACCGGCCTTATACGGCTTGGCTTCTCTTCGGCATCTGCGCTTGTCTTGCGGCGCCGCCGTTTGAGATTAACGATACCAGTTCGGAGCTTGTAATTGCCGATGAAAACAAAATTAATGGCAATTGTATTCCTGTTATTTCTGAGAATTCTACAAACTATAGAATTACAGGTTTGTTGTCTGTTTGAACAATTTTGGAATTCATTAAAATTTATTCTTTTTGTGATTAATATGATTCTGGTTTGAACAATTAAGGAGATATTGAATAGATTCAAAAAGTTGAAAGTTTTACAGGGGTTCCAGCAGATGGAAGATGTTTATTTAGAGCAATAGCTCATATGGTTTACTTGAGAAATGGAAATGGGATTCCTGATGAGAATCAACAGAAAGAACTTGCTGATGAATTACGAGCTCAAGTAAATTTATTTTATTCAACTGTATTGATTTGTCAATCTTCAAAGAATGATATGTGTTCATTACCTTTGAATGCAAATTCGTTTGTGCAGGTTGTCGATGAGCTCTTGAAGAGACGAAAAGAGGTTGAATGGTATGTTTTTTAATTTCTATACTTTTTTCCATTTTTCCAATCCTGTAACCTTATTAAATTTTACAAATTATATGTTATTTATATTATTTATGTTAAGGTTTATTGAGGGAGACTTTGAAGTATATGTAAAAAGGATTGAGAAACCTAATGTATGGGGTGGAGAACCTGAATTATTAATGGCTTCTCATGTTCTGAAGTAAGTTCTTTCGCACATATATGTAATTTCTTTGCTCTATGTGAGTTTGAAATTAAACACATGATCGTATCAAATTTGGTTTTGTTAATAGGACCGCGATATCAGTCTTCATGCAAGAGAAAAGTAACCAAAAACTGTTAAACATTGCAACTTATGGTAAAGAGTATGATCATGAAGACAAGGGTTCAATCAAAGTTTTGTTTCATGGGTATGGTCATTATGACATATTGGAAGACATATGAGTTGCCATAACTGAAAAATCAACGAAACGCTACGCGGGGTACCATTTAAATCAGTTTGATGAAACGTTTTTGCAGACTAATTGGTGAGGTTTGACTTTGCTTATAATTTATTTTTGTTTTTCTAATTTTTGTGTAGATTTCCTGTTTTTTAAGGCGTTTTGTTTGCATTGTTTGTTTTTCATTTGTGCTAGTTTAAGATTAATTGCAAAAAAACACAATAAGGAAAGGTAATTATGTCCTTAAGCACATATATACGCGATTGTGCTTTTATTGTTTATATTCTATAGGATCTATATCGTGTCCATACCTCATAATCTGGGAATAAATTGCTTTGATTTGTGTTGGTTGTTGGTATGATATGATCTTTCAATGCAATTGTTTTTATTTTCTTGTCTGCTGCTACTTACATTTGTAGAGTAGAAAATAGTGCATTTTTAAAAGAAATCTCGACATGGTAATATAACCTAATTCTGAAATAAAGTTTTAAGATTTATGATGCGATATTAACCGTTAAATGACAAAGCGGATTTAGTTTGTATACTCAAAACACATAATCTATAATCTAAAGTTACGAACATAATTAGATTTTGCATAACCCAATTCCATTATTATGTAAAAAATAACTTAGCAACCACATTCCAGTGTATATCCACATGTATAGTAAAGAATGATTTGTTTTTTTGTAACAAAATTGCAAAATCAAAACAGATCGACAACAACTTCAACATTTTTATGTCTTGATAAGCTGAAAACAGAGTACTTTTGATATATTTTCAAGAATTAGGGGCGAAAACGCCAATGTAGCCAAATCCCGCGATGAAGAAAGCTATAGATTGTAAGAAGAGGTATATGTAGTAATGGTTCTTCCCATATGAAAAGTCGTAGCATCCGCACAAAAAGAGATAAACTCCAACCAAGACCTCCAGCGTATATACACTGTTCAAGTCATGTAACCATAAAAACATGTATTAGTTAGTTAAAAATGGTTTCAACGTGTCATTAAATGTTAATAAGGCGACATCTTGGTGGTAAGTTGTAAGTTGTGTGTCCTTCGACCAAAAGGTTGTAGGTTTGAATCATGTGGAATGTGTTATGTGGTTGTGGTGATCTTATTATATGCAAAAATCTAAAAAAAAAAATAAATAAATAAACATACTTAACAATTGCAATTACCTTTCTCCTATTTGAATTCGGGGTTTCTTGGTAGGTTTGGAACCCGGTTTAAGTTTCAAAGCTTCACCAAGTTTCTTTGTGACGACCCATTCGTTAACCCTTGTTCCAGCCTCAAAAAGGCCGATAAATGTTCCTTTAGTTCGATGTAGAGACATGACGTTTTCGAAAAGGATCCAAAAGACTAACAGATGAAAAGACCTCGGAGTCCCGACTGCATTGAGTAGAGAGACGATCGAAGGAATATAAACGGCACCCCATTTAGGAACTTGCACTTCTGGAACCAAAACCGTTGCGGGTAATATCACACAATAGAAGATAAACGTGACTAGATGTGCAACGATCTTTCGAACAAAGAAGAAACTGTATATCACGTAAAACTTTTTCCATAATGTCACTTTCTGCAATGTAAAACAAAAAAATAGTAAGCGTTTAATTTTTTTAATACCTCTAATAAGCATAGAGAATGCCTCTAGGCATAGTAGATAGGTGATAGTTTTGACTAATTTACTTATTACTCTGTTGATACATTTATAATTAATTTTATCTGTGAGTAGTTGAATTTTGAAATGGGTTAAAGACTTCCAAAGTACAAAGTGTGCTATATTATTTAAACTCTATAATCACGTTTGACACATTAAATATTATCAAGAATATAAAGTTTAGAGATTAACACTCAGATCAGCCGATCTATGACGAAAAGTTACTTGTATTGATAATTATAAAATTTCTTGACCTGTTTATTTTGTCACCTCTATGAAATAGGGTTAAAGATCAAAACCTTGTTTCTTGCGATTTCGATGATCATTTTCTTGAAAAGGTTTGCCGGTCCACATGACCATCGATGTTGTTGATAACGATATGCTTTGAAGGTACTTGGTAACTCGTTTTTCACCTTACAAGTCAACCATAAAACTATTAGATTTGGATGAAAGTCATGACATATACACGTTTCTAACAACATTTATGGAGCATTTAGTTTACGTACCTTGAGATCACCAACATATACAAACTTCCATCCTTTGAGGCTCACACGAACCGCTAAATCCATGTCTTCAACTGTTGTTCTGTCCTTCCACCCACCGGCCTCATTAAGAGCCGAAATTCGCCAAACACCTGCGGTCCCTACACTCAAAAACATATCTCATGAATCGAATGGGTTCCAGATTCTTTGAAATTGTAGTCGGGTCCAAAATCTTTACCGTTGAAACCGAAAAACGCATGGGTCGCGGATCCTGCTTCTTGTTCCACAGTAAAATGGTAATCTAGTGACATTTCTTGCATTCTTGTCATCAAACACTCATCCGAGTTCACTGAAATACACCATTATAAACCATAGCTTAAGGCCTGGTCCAGTTGCAATATACATGACCCAAACAAGTAGTATTAGCTAGATATACATGATAATATATTATAAGTAAATATTTACTCCACTTGTCATAATTTTGTTAGCCCAACTACTTAAGATTTTTTTCTTGTTTTTATTCACTCATTTGTATTTTATTTCTTACCCGTGTAATATATAATATTTCTTTCATTGGACCAATTCTTTTTAATTTCTTCACTATTGCCAAAATATGCAAGTTTGACCCATTTATTACAAAAATAAACTTGGAATCTGAAGGCTAAAACACAAAAAGTGCCGGCTAGAAAAGCGTTGGCTAATTTTAAAAAGCGACGGCTAAAAAATAAAAGCACCGGCTAAATGTAATGGCTAGTAGCCTATACTTTTGAATTTTTAGGCAGAGACATTGAGTGTCACGTGTCAGAAAATGATTGGTCAAGGAAAAAGCATGCTTCTGATCAGGGGACATGATTGTACAGTACACGTGTCAATGCTTGATTGGTTCCTTTTTGTGAAAAGCGCTGGCTAATTTAGCCAGCGAAAGGTATGTGTCACAATGTGAGTGGGTGTTGACCAGAATTTAGCCTGTGGTTTCTTTGAATTTAGTCTTCAGATTCCATGTTTATTTTTGTAATAAATGGGTCAAAACATATTTTGGTAATTTTCCCTTTACTATTTCTTTTGCCTTCCAAATTTTGTTAATATTTCATTTATTCAACACATGCAATACACAAGTTTCTAAGTTGATACATAATAAATCGATGCGAAACAAAAAAAAATACCAAATTTCCAACGGGCCTGGACTAGTGCGAGTTCAGGGTTATGCGCGAGGAACGGAATGGTGCGCCAAAGGAAGTCCGGGTCGGGCTGAAAATCCGCATCAAATATGGCCACAAACTCACATTGCTTCACATAAGAGTGCTTCATGCCTTGTTTTAGAGCACCAGCTTTGTATCCATTCCTATTGTCTCTAATTTCGTACTTTATGTTTATTCCTTTTCCTGCCCATCTCTTGCATTCCAACTCTACTAAATCCTATCCAATTTTAAATAAAAACAACATATAAAACGTACACTTGAAAAACCATATATTATAAATAGATGATCAAACCTTAATGACCGGATCCGTTGAATCATCAAGAACTTGAATTATGACCCGATCAGACGGCCATGAAAGTCCGCATGCTGCTCCGATTGAAAGTTGATACACCTACGTATAAAATAATGAAAGCCCGCGATTATGATAAATATTACTATAATAATCAGAGTAACTCATTTTTCTATCTAATTAATACTCCATAAACCTTTAAAAGTTGATGATATCATAAGTCAAAATATATATAAAAAAAAGTTCTAGTATAATAAATTCATACCTCTTTTTCATTGTACATTGGTATTTGTACTAAAACCATAGGGAAAACCGAGTTACCCGTCTCCAAATCCTCTTTAATCGCCTCCCATTTGTACCTTTTCTCGAGCTTATATCGCATCAACTTCACAAAAACAATAACAAGACCCATATAAACGCGCTCAACAAATAACATTATCGACATTGCTAAGCACATTGTCACCATAATTTTCATAAACGGCACGATTAAGGGAGCCCTCACTTGTTCCCACATTGATCCCATCTGCCCGTAACTAGCAACCGAGAAAAAACTCTCCATTCTTCTTAGTTTTTTACCCTCAGAACTAGAAATGCGTTTGCTATTAATGGTCAGAAAATTTTCTAACCATTAATAATAAGAATTAGAATGAAATGAGAATAATAAAAGACTTGAATTCATGATATTTGATGGATTGTTGTAGGTTATATATAAGGACGTTTGATGGGGTTTTGCTTGTGAGAGAAGCACAAGTGGTGTGTCAGAAAACATAATTGAGTGTCGATGGAAGCTTTGAGTTAGATGTCGCATTTCGAATCTAAGTTATCTCACAATGTGAAAAACTACACTTGTTATGTAAGTATTTCTTTATTGTATTAAAGATCCATCAAGAGGGACCCTTTGAGAGGGCGCAAGTATTATAATAACGTAAACAATTATCTATATTTTATTATGTGAGGTTGGTGACCCCTCACATATTTCATATATATTCACTGTTACAAATTACAATCTTACATGCTGCACAATGTACATCATCTTACTGCCGTGTTTTGTTTTTCTTTTTTGTCTATTCTTAAAAAGAAAAAAAAATTTTGAATTGAATATCTATTTACATAATGAGTTTCAAACTCATAAAATCAACAAAACGGGCAGTAGCTTCGGTCAGCGCTTCTTCTATTACCTGCGTTATGTGAGTTCGATTCCAAGTCCCCCCAGGTGCTCGATGACGTCAAGTATTTTTTAGATTTTGTTCCTTATATATTTTACTTTAGTTGAATTTAAATAAAAAACAATTTTCTTTTTTAACTTGCAATTTTTAAGGAATCGATACGTGTGCAAAGTATTTCCGTCTTACATTTTTATGGAGCCGCTATGTTTAAATGGTTTCCTTTTCGTTATTCGATACATGTAAACATGTATGTTTTGATGAGAAAGGTTCGTTGGGGAACCTAAAAAACTGGAAAACCTTTGGAAAGTGGCTTAAACGAACTTTGATTGAGTTTCAACTGACGTCATTGGAACCGGCTCGTTTGAAAATGCCAACGAAGATAATGTCTCTTCTATTGGGACTTCAAATGAGTGGACAACATTTGGAAATAATCTTGCACAAAGCATGTTTGAGTCTTGAAGTGCTATAAATTGATTAGAATGTATTATGTTAATTTATGTCGTATGTTTAACTTTTTTGAGACTTTAAGCGTGATGATATGAGAATCTCTATGAAATGTTGCAAGTATTTCTCTCATTTATAGGCTCATGGATTCATAAAATTAACAGAAACTTACAAAAATACAATAAAGGGTAATTCTGTCATTTAATAAAGGGAAATTCTGTCATTTGTTACTATTTTAAGTTCCATTTCCCTTCACAATTTACGAACTTAACATGATTATGTGAAAGGATTCCATTACATGTCTACCAAGCACATAACATGAATGCATTCCAATTCCTCCAGATTCTAGTTCATTTGACAGATTTTAATTCATCAAAAACAGTTTGCCAACCAAACAACCACTAAATATTATAGGAAAGAATTCATTAATAACATTAAAAAAAGTATATATTACGAAAAACAACATACGATAAAAAAACAAAAATGGCGATACATAAAAAATCAAGCATACAATTCAAAAAAATTAATCTTTAGTACAAGGTTTTTTTTTTTAGTATATTGTGTTTTTTTTACTGGATTTTTATTTTTAGATTGAATATTATTTTTATTCGATCTGCATTGTATGTTAAAAAAATGGGTAATTTTATATAAATGTAATCAACTTTCAAATTTGTTTCAATTAAGTCACTAGAACCTTTTTTTTCTAGTTAGATCACTCGTACTAATTTTTTTTTATTCCAATTAAGTCATTTCCTTTAAAGAAGTGTTTCAATCTTACAACATTATGTTGTCAATTCATTTATGCTTATTTTTTAACTTTTTCTAGAAATTATGCTGGTTGATTATGTGAATAAAAAAAACTAATAATTTTGTAGGTAAAAGTAATATGATTAAAACATCTCTTTAAAGTAAAATAGCATAATTGGAATAAAATTAAGTATTAGTGACCTTATTGGTCTTATCAATTTTGGTTCTCTATTCATTTTTTAATTTTTATGCTTTCCTAGGTTTAAATGGAAAATGATGTATCAGAATAGATGCCAAAATTTTCAGGTCAAGCTTAGCGTGGGGATAATGAGATTACAACTACAAGCATTCATTGCATGGTCTGATGTCTCAATCGAGCTAAATAGGGTAAGCTACAAGATTAAACTAATAAGGTTATTGTCATTGACCAGCGTTAGCTTTTAATTGGCTCAACCAAGATTTCTCTTCTTTTACATATATATGAGTCGGTGAGTCATCTCTTAACCGCATGCGGCTTCACGACGGTGATATGGCAAAAAATCAGTTCCTGGTGTCGTATCCCTTATATTTTTGTGTTTTCTGTCAGGGATCTGCTATTTTACATAATTACTATGGGAAAAGGGATGCCGAGAAAGTAGCTATTCAAGGCATTATCGTTATCTCCTGTAGGTGCATATGGAGGGCGAGGAACAACTTTAGGTTCACGGGTAGCCAAGCCAAAGTGGAGGATACTTTCAACGATACTTTTAACGAGATTAAATCTTTGGGTTTCCTTTGGTTTAAAAATATATCTACATATTCTACGGTCACCTAGACCGACTGGTATAAATTTGTAATTATGTGACTATTTTGTTTCCTCTGTTTCGTCTCCGGCCTGGTTTTCAGGTTGGGGTTTTGTTTTTAATGATATGGATCTTTAAAAGAAAGACTCACCTTTTAATTGTCTCAATCTTCGTTTAAATGGATCAACGTAGATTTCTCTTCGACTGAAGGAATATAAATGGGATCTTGTAAACCAAATCAAGTAATCAACATTGCAAGTATGGTATTAATTACGAATATAAATTTATCAATCATTTTATTACTAAACGAATTTATAATTTAGTCAAATCTTTGGTTAGGTTTACTTTTGATTTTTTAATAATATAAATATAAAATTACTTCATTTGGAGGCAACGAATAAGACTATATGAGGTTGGTCATGGTGTCTTGATGTGGGTTGAGCAGTCATGTACACTTTATCTCATATTTCGGGTACGAAATTGGTTCAATGTTTTCATAATTTCATTCTTCCCTTTTCCTGGATTTCTACACTTTGCGTTCACCTGCTTCATTCTCCAAATAACCAGTTTTTTGAAATAATTGAAAAACGATAGCAATTAGGATCACCTACGTAAGTTCGGGAGATCCGCAAAACTCAATGGAGATTATTGATGGTCTAGTGTATCCAACTTTCAATTAGCCGTACAAAAATAATTTAATTTCTATCGACATGTCATATGAGAATTTAATGTCTGTATTGTTTTTGTTATAGTTTAACACCGTCCAATTACAAGTAGTAGAATAGTTAGGTAACTATGTAAAAGAAGTTAAGGCTATGTGTAGTGGTTTTTCAAGTTAAAGTGATACGTAGATGACACATAAGCATCAACCACTTAACTATAACCTCTAAGAGTTCTATAATATAAATTATAAAATTATTTGTCAATAAATTTTAGGTTTACACAAAGGCTACAACTGTATAAAACAAGTATAATATTATGTGATATCATGTCTTATTACTAAAAACACTAATATTTGTTTATGTGTTTATATTTTCTTGAGTTAATTTCTTTTTTGGTCGTAATTTACTTAAAATTCCTATTTTCATCCAAAATTTGAATTATTGTAATTTTTGTCCATGTGGTTTTCATTTTGTTTCCGTTTTAGTCCAATGAATAAGTGAATTGTGTTAAGGGATTGGATTAAATGGCAAGAAAAAAAAATGATTAAATGGCAAGAAAATAAAAGCACATGAACAAAAATGACATGATTTCAATTTTTGGATGAAAATGACAATTTTAGGTAAATCACATGAACCAAAAAAGAAATTAACTCTATTTTCTTTATACTTTTACTTCTTTTTTTTTTGAACGGCCTTTAAACTTTTACTTAGTCCTTGGGTAATCCGATTGATCTATTATTCCATAACTTTTTAGTTCTTATATTTCTATTTCTATTTCCTGTAATAGATTTTTATTAATATAAAAAAAAGTAAGAAATGCATATGGATTACAACATATTATTTTTGGGAAATTGCATTTAAAAACCAACAAGTGTACACGATAGCTGCGAGTAATGAGACGTCATATACGGGTCCAGGTATAAAACATGATTTTACAATACAATTAGATGAATCTAAGGGAACAAAAAATCATCTAAAACCTTCTCATTATCATTTCTATATGAATTTACAGGGAAAAAAACCTTTCAGATGAAATATTTTACTTTCTTTAAAATTACTCACTGTATTCCACTTTGTGGAAAATGGACCCAAACAACAGAGAAAAATTACAACCGCATACATGATAACAATCGAGCAGGAAACCTTTATTGGACACCTATGAAAGATTTTGCACAATAACATGGCAGCCTGACAAAATCATTCTTCGATTTCACTCTTCCTCCTCACATGTCAATCATTAATTAGTATTGTTTTTATTATTATTCATTATTATTTTATTTTTAATTTAACAGGGATGGTAGTAAATACAGGGTCAGTTATATTTTTAATTATTTTTATTTGTAGTTTTGCTTTCAAATTCTTCCCCTTTATCGCCTTGATACCTTATGCATTCTCTTTTTATAAAAACTTGTTTGCCGTTCAAATAACAATAAGAAAAAAAAAAAGTAAACGTTTCAAGCATATCAATATCTTAATTTGCAACAACTACAAATACAATAGTCAAAATTTACTAAGTCCACTTTTCAGAGCAATAAAACATTTTTTTTTGCGCGATCTTCGTTATTGCAATACCATCTCAACTTCACTTAAATTTGCCTCGTATATATTTCGTATCGGTTTGATCTCACTGCAACACATTGGTAAACTATGATCAGTAGAAATAAACGAACATAATGCAAATACATCATATATACCAGAAATATTGAGAAAACGCAGAACGAAAAGGAATCCTTCTTTTTTTCAATATTAAACTTTTTTCAGATATAAGAAAATGATACAAATGTAATGTTTATTCGTCTCCATTAAATCTAAACAAAAACATTAATAAATTTTGTTTACATAATATGCCTACACATAACTTACACATGTGTACGAAACTTATAAATATATAACATACGAAAAAAAACTAGTTTAATACATAATAAACATACACATTTATGTGTATGAATTATAAAAATTAAACAACTTGAACCATGGACAGAAAAATTTAATGATTTAGGTATGTTCCTTTTGTTCTCAAAATAATGATCCTCTTACATATAAATGGATCGATATGAGTGGTTTATTGTTACAATTAAATTAAAATTCATACAACCTCATCAGAATTATAATCACCAAAAGATTTAGACTTTTATTGTAATCTCATAGTTTTGTAACTATAAAACACATTAATCAAACGCAAAATTAAAAAAATGAACCAAAATGTTTGTAACCCGATCTCTAAGCCAATGAAGGGTTACTTCTTATTTACATAAACGCCTTCATATTTTTTTGTTATATCTAGCAAAAGAAGTCATTTAATTTAATCTTTTACATACCTTTGCATGAATAACAATTTGATTATTCTAATCAATTGACAATTTGCACGTTGGCGTTGGCACAAGACTTGAGACTGTAGCTAAATCCGCATTGGTCAACCCATTGCAGAAAACCACAGTATGCGGGTCAACAGAAATATGTTTCTGAATAGATTTTATGCTGTCAAGATAACCATCTCCAGAAGAAGATTCCAATCCATCAATAATCTGTATAACGACAATATTCAGTTTAAGCAGTTGAAAAATAATCATAAAAAATCAGTAAACAGTAAACACAAACATAATCTACAACAAACAAGTAAAACTAACTTGAATGATGTAAAATAAAGTTGAAAAGATTACCAGTGCACAAACACCAGATATATCAACAGCCTTCATTGAAACAAGCTCCAAAAGTCTATCTGGCGTGCAAATAATGAACTCTGGCTCGCAAGTCTTTAACCTGTATGATCCAAATAGTATTGATTTAATCATTCGAATAATTAATTTTTTTTTATCAAAAATCCAGGTTCACTTATTTTTCAACTCCATGTGAGACTATTAATTCAAATTTTTTACTACCAAACTAAAAAAGAAATCAAGTTTACAGCTTTTCTTATCATTTGCTGCTGTTAAGAAATTTTGAATAATAATAATAATTACGCGACATCGATTTTCATAAATAATAAATTAAATCAAATTACCCAAGAATTTGATGATTTATAGAGGCACCAGGATGTAGACTCACAGTGTGTATTCCAAACTCCTTCAAAGGCTTGCATACAGCACGTACCTGTAAATAGTTGTATGATTAGTTAGTTATACCACTATAAACCAAATGGTTCATAAACACATTCCTTGTAAATGACTCATAATTGCAACGTGTGATATAGTGAATAATCTTGAATATAGCTAGACATACCTGTGTTGCTTTTTCTTGTGATGGTACTATGAACAAAAAGTAGGGACTTGTAAAAGAAACACCTTCTTTTTCCTTTTTTGTTATGGTATCAACAGCAGTTGATCCAATCCATGCAATTTGTTCCATTGTAGCATGTCCATTTGTCTCCAAAACATGTTTGCCACTTGAATAACATCTCCAAAATTCAAACCCCCATGGATCAAAGAACAAAGGTTTTCCCCGTTCAAACGCTTTTGTATGATGCATCGCATCTTGTATTGTTTTCAAACATGAAATTAGGAACTTTGATGGGCAACCTTCATCCTTGGTCTTTTCTTTATCCGACTGAGTTGACACTTTCTCGACCCTCGCCTTTTTTTGTTCCTGGTTTTTTCCATTTGATTGATGATCCCCATTCGCCTTTCGCTTGTTTTGTGAGGCATTGCTACCATTTTCAATTGAACTATCAATTTCTTTTGATGGCCAAACTTTCTTAGTCTTTGTCTTGTCCTTCTTTTTAGAATCAAGATTTATTTGTTTGTCATTAAAAGGATCCTCAAGAGTAGGTAGGCTAAAACACATCCCCTGAATATACGGTGCAAAAAAGTCATCTAGTTAGATCAAATGTATTTAATAGTTCTCATCATCAACATGTCATATTAATCACAAATTAGAGTTCATGAGAACACAACAGGATTAGCAACCAACATAAGACTTGCATAAACTGGCAGTAAATTTGGATGATACCAATCGTTTTTAAAAACATCAACTCGTTCAAGTAATTCAGCTTTTAATTCAAGTAAAGCTTGCTACACACATTTAGTGTCATTAGTAGCTTCTTAAGCCTGAAATTGGTCTTAAACTGCATAGATATGATTGTTTATGCTAATACAGTAAGCAAAAACAATTAACATCTACAGAAAAAGATGAAAAATCCTGACTAAATAACGAATTCATCAGATTCTCCACCTTATACTTTGATTATTCTTTAAATGAAGCTTGCTACACACAGTTAGTGTCACATGCGCCTTTATAAGCACAAAATCGGTTTTAAACTACATAGACATGATTGCGTATGCATATAAGTATATAACAGACTACAGGTAAGCAAAAACACTTAGCATCTGACATATTGGTACAATTAATCAAAATTCTCCGCAAACTACTTCGATCAATCATTACAATCTTATAGAGAAGAAGTAATCATACCTGACACATTCTGCGTTTGCCAGATTGACGACGCTTTTTTTGTGCGATAATGGCGGCTACACGATTAGAAACCTTAGCTGACTCGCTACGCATCTTCTTCCTGTTCGATTTGTTCTTCTTTCTAATGATCGCATCTTCTCCTTTAGGCATTGTTGATACTTCAAGAACAAAAATTAATGGAGAAACTGATTCGTGAAATTGGCGAGCTGGAAGGGAAAGCAGTCTTATGAACAGGTTTAGTTCTCAATCCTTGGTGGCAGTGGGTAGGTTTGTAATAAGAAAGGAAACAAGTGGGTAGTTTTGGTAATTGGCATGTGTAGTCGTGTAGAGGACCTAAATCGTAATTATATATATTTGGGCCTGTGCCATACAATAATTATATATATGTATCTGGGCCTTTTATGGGCTTTACTCGTTTTTGTTAAAAAAGTCAAAATAAATATTCATTTTTTTATGTAAAAATATAATTAACTTTAGTGTTTCAATCCTATATATTTTATTTATTTTAAACGAGTGTTTCAATCATATATATTTTATATAACACATTAGGTATACATGTCATTTGAATTTATTTTATTTTTTACTTTTTTAAAATCATAGTGGTTGATTATGTGAATAAAAAAAAATTAATTTTTAATTTTGTATTTACAATTATATGAGATTATAGCACCTTCTTAAAGTATAATGACATAATTGAAACAAAAATAATTATGAGTGGCTTAATAAGAACAAAAAAAAGTATTTGTGACTTAATTGGAACAAAAATGAAAGCTTATGACATTTTCATTTTCTAAAATCGGCAATTTTCTAAACGTTAAAAGCTTTCCGGAAAAAATTCCAAACTGACGCGTGATATGGTTGTAAAAAAGTTGAGACGCTCATCAAAAACTACCTAAACATTAAAATCAGGTTATTAAAAGTTAGAATTGATAAGATTTTGAATAAGCTCGAGTTCGAGCTTATATTGTAGGTATGTAAAAATATGAGTATAAGCTAAGCTAGAGCTTTAACAATAATTTATACGTAGTTAATTCAATTTATATTTGTTCAAAAAACTTTAATTCAATCTTATACCAAATGCGTCTAAAAGTGTTATGATAACGATAAAAACATACTATTTTTGATATTGCATTGGTGCTTATTTAGATCTCGATACAATGGTGGTCTCGTATTTTCAAAAGTTTTAATGACATTTGTTTCATCTAATAATGCATTTTTTGTTCATTTAATTGTAAAAATCGGATATGATTTATAATGTAGTCTTACTACAGTGTGACTAAAAAAACTGAATATATTAATGACCATCACGTTTTTTTTTTATTTTTTTTTATTTATGCAATATGCTTGAAACTTTTGCTTAAATAAGTGTTATAAAGTCAGATTATTTTTTTAATTTATGTGAATGTGGTATTGGATTAAGTCAATTTTCAAAATTTGTTTGGTGTTTTGTAAAATTTCTTACATCTTCTATTTTATCGTATATTAGCTTAAAACTCGTATATTACACGAGGTTACATAATCAACACTTAAAACTTTATCATTGCATCATTGCGTATATATATTAATTTATTATGTTATAAACACTAAAAAAAGACGTTAACACTTTTATTACTATATATTATGCTTTGTGATTTTTCCTCTCTGGGATTTGTAAAACCTAAACAGCTTTTCTCCATCCTTAAAAGTTTTCATCCATAACGTTTCAAGTCTTAAAAGTTTTCATCATTAACCTTTAACATAATACTTTTAAGACTTGAAACGTTAGGGACGAAACTGTTAAAACATGAGTGTTAGGAACAAAAACTGTTAAGATTTAAAGCGTTAGGCATGAAAAAATTTAAGACTTGAAACGTTAGTGATGAAGATTGCTGAGACTTGAAACGTTAGATACCAAATCTGTTAAAGGTGTACTGAAACTGTTAAGTATTGTAAATCTCAAAGATAAAAGTGTAGTTTACATTTTTAAATATATAAGATAAATATTTAATTATATAATAACAAATGTAAATGATTTTGAGATTTAAAATATATTTTTTAATTGAAAATAAAATAAAAGTATAAAAGAATTTAAAATATTAATATAATTAATATAAATACTTAAAAATTCTTAAAAAATTAAGAGATTGACACAAATATTTTACTACAATCTATAGAAAGATTGAAGAACGAATTTAATATCATTATATGAAGAACTGTAATTTTGAAATATGTAAAAGGACTTTTCTTTTTGCATAACATCCAGCACAAATCTGATGGTACGAGGTCACTGACACGCCTCAAGTACACCCAGATTCTGATTTCATTCGATTTCAAATAATCAAAACTCCTTGATTTTGAAGACCTGTTATTCTGTTAAGATACGATTTAAAGAGAAAGTGTAAAAGTGTTAGGGTGGAGGGAGTGGCTTCGGCTAACTCCATCGGGTAGGCATATAACCGCCGGCAACTCATCGGGTCACTCCATCCCTCCTTCGGTTACTCCCATCGGCAACCTTCTTCGGTTTCTCGGCAACTTTTTTGCCGAATCGGCAAACTAATGGATTGTTTCACAAGTGCTACCTTGTGCTTCAAGAGTGGTACTTGTGAATAAAAAGTGGGAGGGTAGTGATAGGGTACCATTGCCACTACAGAGGGTACTTGAGAGGGTAGTTTGAACATTTGATGTAACATAATTTGATTGATTAATTTGAGAGAGTATTTTAGTGGGGGAGGGTACCACTCCCCCCACCCTTATACATCTTTAATCTTTGAATCATAGCCGATATAAAAGTACAAAATTTTTAGAAAATATATAAAAATAAATAAAACCATGTATATCATTGCTCGTTTTGCTTTGCCCTCTGAAAATGTAATTATCACCGAGTGTTGTTTGTGGTCCCATGTTTTTTTTAAACATTCTTGAGATGACCATATTAGGGATGTCTTTGACCATTCATGTAATAGATAATCTATCATTGATTAGAAATAATTATTTTACACTCTAAACTTGTCACTAAAATACAAAAATTATTAATAAAACACACTGGTTTGGTAATAATAACTTCTTTAAAATATTATAAACCAAATTGATTTTCATTATTTAT